>OZ026517.1:604300-751041 GCA_964019695.1 Loripinus fragilis | reverse complement strand
GTCTGTGTTAAAGTCTAATTATCAAGTTCTAATGTTATCATATGCATCTAAGGGACATAATCCTATTGTAATGATGTCTAATAACTCTAGAGTTATCTTACATTGTACTATGACGTCATTAATGTTATGTTGCTTAGTGATGACGTTACCTATGAGTTTGTGTTATTCTAGTGTTGTCAATAAACATCAGTTATTGGCAGTGAGCGTTTTGTGTTTATATTTGCGGACTTAACAATGGTAGCAGAGCGAATATAATGATCTCTCAGCGTGGATTTGAGGATCTAACATGTAACAGTTGGTAAAATGGTGAAAATTCTTTTACAACTGGTATTTGGTGGAATTGTGGTGGAGTAGCTGGTATCAACTTGTTGGAGTATTTGAAAATTGGTGGAACTTGCTGTGATATTGGATAATTGGTGGAACTGGTGGAATATTGGTGGAACTTGGTGGAATATTGGTGGAATATTAGTCTAATTTGGTGAAATATTGGTGGAATCCTGGGTATATGGTGGAGCTTGCTGGTGTATTGAAATAATTGGGTGGAGTATTTATTGCTTGATTTATTCAAGACTGTTTTGCGTACTTTTGCGAAATATACTGGGTGGAGGACATAAAAATAAATTTTGACGACCAGGTTATGGTTGAGTTGTATTAGAGAATAAAGAGTTGTATGTTATGGAACTGTGAAAAAAAAAGGTGGAATAAAAGGAAAATGATTTTATGTAGTGATTAGCAGATGACAGCAGATGATGGCTACAGAGATAAGTATTCCTTCATTGACAGGGTCAACAAATTACGAGTTGTGGAAGCTGCAGACACAGGCATGGACAGTTGTAACGGAACTGAGTAAGGAGAAACAAGCGGTAGCAGTGGCATTAAATCTTCCTGAAGATGACAAGAGGAAAATAAAGGAAAAAGTATTCGGTGAACTGGAACTGGATGTACTTAACAGTGAAAATGGTATGAGTGTGCTTTTTGAATTTTTGGACAGATATTTGTTGGAAGATGAGCTGATGAATAGTTGGAATAAATTTGAAGATTTTGAGAAATTTGAAAGGAAACATGGGCAGAATATTAGAGAGTATGTTGCTGATTTTGACCTGAAATTCAGAAAACTTGAAAAAATACACATTAAGCTTCCATCTGAGATTTTGGCATTTAAACTGCTCAGAAATGCAAACTTAAGTAAGCAAGAAAGAATGCTGGTTTTGACAGGTGTGAACTTTGCTGAAAAAGAGAAAATGTATGTGCAAACAAAACATTCTTTAATAAAATTTATGGGAGATTTAAAAGAGGAAAAAGCTAGGATGGAGCCAAATGTTAGACTGGAACCAGGGTGGAAGAAGTTGGTCAGTTGCAGTTACAATTTAAAGGGTAGTGTTGAGCATGGTAGTAATGGCGTGATGAAAAAGAAGCTGAACCCTTTAGGGTTAAATGGACAAATTTTGCTGTGTAAATCATGTGGGTCCTATAGGCACTTTGTGGCAGATTGTCCAGACAGTTGGGAAAATATGATGGAAAGGAAAGCCAGTAAAGGTAATATGAAATCAAATGACCGGAGCAACAATGAGAAAATATTGGGTAAAACAGGACTAAGAGATGAAACACAGTCAAATGTAAGTCACATCTGTAATGGATTAGATTTAACAGTTGATGTAGAAGAATTAGTGGTTGAAGTGACAAGAATAAAGAAAGATATAGGAATCCTAAAAGATGAAATAATTGAAATAAAGGCTGAAACCAATGAACTTAAAAGACAGAAAGAAGAGCTAAAGGGCTATGTAGAGAATCTTAAAGAATTGAGGTTCCTTAGCGGTGAATTGGACAAACAGATTAAAAAGCAATGGGACAGGAAAGAAAGCAAGAAAGACATAAATATTAAAGAAGAGATGTTCAGAAACGTTTATGAGAGACAAGTCAGAGAGAATGAAACGGCAGTGAAAGGAAAACTTCAGCAGTCAAATGGCACTAAGGAGACAAAACAAAGATTTCTGGAAAAAGCAAAAATAGTGAAGCGAAAGTTGCAGATGAATAAAGGTTACAAGATGGGAACATGGAGAAAGGAATCTCTCATACAACAATTACATGACATTATACTGAGGATTAATGAATGTAACCAAACAAGAATGTGGGGTTGGCGTTCAGAAGATAGCCAACAGCTAAATTATATGACATTACAAATAATCACTGGAAAATGGTTATCAAAACTTTAACCCAACAGATATGTGGTAAATGACATCTAAGAAGATACATGAAAACTGGTTACAAAATACAATGAAAACTCTTTATAGTGACATTCTTTTTAACAGCAAATTCTTTACAATGTCTATTGTATTTGCACATATGTACCAGTTTAGCTTAAATTTGAATTAATTACAACAGAAATTCAGTTTAACGTCAAATTATTTGGGGACAAACAGTGGCATTGTAAAGAGGGTTGACTGTAACTAATTTTGTTCTATGTGTCATTCATATTCAAATTCATATTCCCATCTATCATTCTATTCAGACATCCATTGATTTCCATGAGAATCGCTAAACAATTTTTCTTTTATTTTCATTCATATTAATTACTGGTAACTCTTTTCTAAGATCAACAAAACAAAAGAAAGAAAATATAATTAATGTTAAAGTCTAATTATCAAGTTCTAATGTTATCATATGCATCTAAGGGACATAATCCTATTGTAATGATGTCTAATAACTCTAGAGTTATCTTACATTGTACTATGACGTCATTAACGTTATGTTGCTTAGTGATGACGTTACCTATGAGTTTGTGTTATTCTAGTGTTGTCAATAAACATCAGTTATTGGCAGTGAGCGTTTTGTGTTTATATTTGCGGACTTAACAGTCTGTGTTCACACTGGCTTTTCCGCTTTTCTGTTTTACACTTCAACAAAACCATTTATACGATTACATATTAAATGCAAAACTGTTTTTTTCCCTAAATTATTAATTATTTCTATATATCAAATATTTATAATAAAATGTAAATATAAGTAATAAATCAAATTTTTGGAATGTTCATGGAATCATGAATACTTTTACTTTGCAAGAGCCCCGAAGTATTCATGATTCCATGAACATTCCAAAAATTGAATTCATTTTTTAAATATACCATGACACTTACTAGAGGAAATACAAGGGCAATAGCGAGAGATTCAAGGTCATACATCTTGTACTCTGTGTAATATTCACTCTGTAGAACACGGAAGATAGAAACACATTCATCAAGTGTGATTGGATTCTCACATCCGGGGTTACTTCTCTCATTGCACCTGAAGAAGATCATTGCAAAGGGAAGTCACATACTTTGTTAGGTGAGGTCATTAAGCAGTCCTCTAAATTACCTCCCTTAGAACATAGAGAATTCGACAGGTTTCATATCTATTTATATTTCTTGCGAGTGCAACAGTAAAATAGAACCATCACTTGAATTTTAAGAAGTTTCTTAAAACAGATTGTCTGACAGCTAATTTCTAGAAAGTAGTCGTGTCTTTAACTGAATCTGGTTTTCTACTATGTAATTATATAGAAACGCATAATTGCCCTTGCAAAAGATACTAGTAATAACTAGGCAATTTGGAACATTATTTTATATTTTAGAAAAATCACAATTTTGGTAGGAAAAGTGGTCTGCAATTGGTTTGATTTTTTAGCATTATTTCGCGTCTATATATTAAGAAGGACATGTCTCCATATTTGAACCAACTTTTGATTTGTTTTCTCTCATTTTTGTTTCCAAACTTATCTGCTTTTCTGTGGATACCCTTAGATTCAAGTTGTTTATCTTTATAAAGAAAAGCGAAAAATAAGTGTCATTAATAGACAATATTAACAAACCAACCCATGGGTTAGCTTCTGGCTCCAAACAGTGATTGTGTATATACAGTGCATTCCCTTTATAACATGCCTCATTATAACACAAATATGGATATAACACGGTCATGTTTATGCATCCCAATTTTTTTTTTTACCATGGAATTTTACAAAAAAATTATAGGCAAATGACCATGAAATGGTCATTTTCCTTGAATTCCTTTGTAAAATTGTTCCTTTATAACACAATTAACTTATAACACCCCAAACATAGGGTTGTAAAGGGAGTGTACTGTATATATTTGGGCTCTTTGGATATTGACCCTTGATCACCCCTGCTACCTCCAATCCCTTAGATTAAAGAAAGCCCAGAGAGCTTTTTTTCTAATTTGTTTACAAAACATACTCTTTTTTTACCATGGAATTTTACAAAAGAATTATAGGAAAATGACCATAAAATGGTCATTTTCTTATAATTCCTTTGTAATGTTTTCCCTTAATAACATGATACACTTATAACACACTCCATTGCTATGGACCTCAAACATAGAGTTATAAAGGGAGTGTAATGTATATATTTGGGCTCTTTGGATATTGACCCTTGATCACCCCTGCTGCCTCCAAACCCTTAGATTAAAGAAAGGCCAGGGAGCTTTTTTTCGAATTTGTTTACAAAACATACTCTTTTTTAAGTACTTTTGTTGTGATGTCTATAATAAGTACCACAATTGATTATTTCCACAGAGAAGAAAAAAATTCTGGTAAAACAAATTTTCTAATCTGAAGCTATGAGCTCCCTCGAGAGGTCTCACTAATGAGTGACTAAAATACTTACGATTCCACAATTTCCAGGACTTTGGCTAGCTTCTCAATCTGTTTTGCCTCTTGTTCACATACCGTGTCCAGTCTCTCTTTCTCATACTTCATATTCACAATCAGGTCTTTTTCATGCTTCAATCTGAAAAGCAACAACAGCCCAACAACAGCCTGATTATTGGATTTCATTTGGACATAAGCAGCCTATTACACAAAAAAGTAAAGACTACAAATTAACAATTTATGAGAGCTGCTAGAAGCACAAACAAAACTCATAGATATGATTTAGTCGTTCCTTTTACTTTTGATAGCGATCATTTATAAAGAAAGTGCTTTTGATATTGATCATAAAGAGGCCAAATAGCTCCGACATGGTATTTGTCAAAAAGGGGAGGTAAGTACAGTTGATTTTTTCATAAGGCAGGTAGTTCCTCAAGATTTTTCTCAAAATGGTAGTAGCCTTTACTATACTAATGGTTGTCTTACCAGGCCTTTAGTTAAGAGGGCGTGCCAAAAAATTGTTTTCTTATTTCTCAACCAAAACATGTGTTGTGGGTACTCAAAAGAACCGTCTAAATGAGACGGTTCTTTTGAGCACCAAAAACCTATGTTAAAACTGATGGGTAAGAAATTATTCACAATTTTATGCTCAAATATTTTATGTCTTACTTTCTGTCATTTTGAACGATGTCTTCCTCGGACATATCAACAAGAATATTGAGGTTGTGCATCAACTCTGGCATACTGAAAGTTGTCGTTCTGTCCTGTGGTGTTGTCGTGGCGATATCATCATCATCATCCGGTCTGTCATGCCTCTGTGATATAGTGTGATAACCTGAATAGAACAGAAGCCATGTCATTAGAAACACAGGTTTAGATAAACAAAAAATTTCAGCGTAAAGTTGTAAATATTTTCTTACCCATCACTTTTAACATATGTTTTGGGTGCTCAAAAGAACCGTCTCATTGAGACGGTTCTTAAATTTTCATTACGCACTCTTAACTAAAGTCCTGCATGTCATTAGAAATAAGCAAATTGTCCACAAAATAACTCTTTCTAACAGGTAAGTCAGGATGGTCCATGTGTTATATTGAGGGGATACGAGTTAAAATTTTCAAAAAATAATGTATTAATATTTCTTTCTCTGAAGATTGATTTTGTCCTTGGGAACAGTGCAGACCCTGGCGAAATGCCTCATCTGCATTCTGCAGCATTTCATCTGGGTCTTCATTGTTTGCAAAAGTACCTGTTTATGGGGTTAATATCCCTTTGCCAAAATAATTGTTGGTGTTCTAGCTAGAAACATCAAATTCATTGAAATTCAAAAGTAATAGAGTGAAAACTCACATATTTATAAAAAAATCGATATTAGGTGGGCTCGCCATGAAACCTGAATTTGTTGCATGCATATAAGAAAAGTCAAGACCAGCCTGCAGGTCAGGCTGCACATCAGTGCAGTCTGGTCAGTGCCTTTATCAATGGCTTTCTGGAAAGTATCAAAGCTAAACTTGCGTCATGCAAAATTTCAATAGTCTAGCTAGTTACAGCAGCTCAGCAGCTGGCTCTGTTGTGCCTTACATGATCTCAAACCCGGAAGACAGGTTTTCCAGCGACGAGGCCCACGTGACAGTTGATGGTACATTATCACAAATACTTCACTTTTGAGGTTCACAATGGTGGTGCAAATAAATAGAAATCCAGGGTTTTCCTTCCAATTTTATTAATTGGGGGGGGGGGGGGGGTGTTTTGTAATTTTAGGGGACACATCAAAATCTTGTGATTTTTTGCTTGTGCTGTTGTTGGAACTGTATTAACCCTTAAAGCGCCAAGAAAAAAATGTATCTGAAAATTTCGTCTGCTGAAGTCATCTGCTGCAAATAATTGCCTTACATTACAAACGAATTAAGTATAGAAGCAAACAGCATGGACCCAGAACCCTTTAGGAGCAGTCTTATCTGGGTCCACACTGTTTTGCCATAGAGGCTTCTTTAACATTTCAGCAGACGAGAAAAGCAGACGAAATTTGTTGCGATTGGCGCGTTAAGTGTTAAAGTAAATTTGATCTTTCTTGCATTTCTCTGACAAATTCTTTTCAATGCACCAACAGACATTATCACAAATTGATTCATTTGTCAAGGTCAGCTTGTTTTTGTTTGATTTGATTCTTTACGTCCCATCAACAATCTTTCAGATATAAAGGGACGGGTCTTCCTGGGTTGAGCCAGTACTAAGCTAGGATTAATGTTCTTGCTCAAGGACATAACGCAGTGACGCTGATGAGGCTCAAACCCGTGGCCCCTAGGTCTCGAGACAAGCACTCTACCACTGCGCTCCCTCAAGGTCAGCTTGCTCTTCTTATTCTATATATTCAGTAAATACTGATAAATACAAACACATCATGTTACGAATGGTTGTTCATAAACAGCTTGCCCAGTAGAATATCTGCTGATACAAAGCAGTTGGGCCTAAATTAAAATTTTATTTGTTTCCCCTTACCCAACCGACCCTGAAAACAAGGCCCTACTCAAAGAATTTTATTTCAATTTTCAGTCAAGAATTTTTTTTTTTAAATTTCATTGCAAACTAAGAGAATTGTCCAATGTAAACAGTGTTATCTTAGCAAATTGTTTGTGTATTTAATTACATTGCCTATAGAAATCCTGCCTAAAATGGCCACTCAAAGATATACACAACAAAGGTCGTTAAGACAAATGGGCGCTAAATGCAGGTCGAAAGTACAGCAGAATGCTCCTCTTCTGACCTGCATTATGCGATAATTGGTCTTGTAAAAAACAAACAATTTGTTGTATTTTTTGAGCTGCCTCTTAAGACAGGTTTTACTGTATACAATTAAGTTTTATGGGTATCCAATTTGAGAAGTTAAAAAAAAAATCGGACCGACCGACCCATACTGGTAAAACAGGGTCCGGTAAGGGGAAACAAAAATTTTTAAGGTTGGCCCTGGTTTATTCTATGGATACTGTTATGCTTATGGTAATGTTAAACTCATGAAAGATCAGAGCACTGCTCTTTAACTTTTACCTTGTTGCTAGTAAACTTTGCTTCAGTTTGAAACAAGGTCAGGACCAACAAAATGTCAGTCCTGATCTGGATCCAAACTGTTTGAACTCGGGTAGTGTTCCTGAAATATTTTTTTGCAAAAATTTACTTTTGAAAAAAGTCAGCAGACGACAATGACAACACAGAATGAAAAATTACTCAGTGTCCAAAGAGTTAAGTGGTTGCAGGCAAATGAAAAAAGATTGTTGTGAAATGGCATGATTATTTCTACGCCAAAACAGCGCAATGGTGCAAATGTGTGGCCAAGAATGAATATTGATGAAGACAAGTTCAATCTATTTAGGAGAACTGTTTACCTGTAAGAACCCTCTGTTCCTTTCCCGTCATGTCAATCACCTTGACCTGTGACATCTGACCTTTCAATGACTTTGGTTTCTTGCCCCCAGTATCAATGGCTTCCTGGGCAGTTTTGTAAACATAGTTCAACTTTTTCTTTTTACCCTAAAATTTTACAGAATAAATAAAAAATCATTGCATGTTAAAGTATCTATGTTTGTTTGTTTGATTTGATTCTTTACGTCCCATCAACAATCTTTCAGTTAAACAGGGACCGGTCTTCCTGGGTTGAACCAGTACTAAGCTAGGATAAATAAGTCTTGCTCAAGGACCACAACGCAGTGACGCCGGTGAGGCTCGAACCCACAGCCCTTCGGTCTCGAGTCAAGCACTCTACCACTGAGCCACTGTGTTCCCTAAAGTATCTTTGTAACTTTTAAGATATTTATGAATCCTTAATAGGAAGGGGGTAAACTTATTAACTCTTTGCATACTAGCGTTGTCTGCTGATAACCTTTGCAAACAGTTTGGATCCAGATCAGGCCTGACAAAATGTCCGGTCTGATCTGGAACCGAAAAGTTTGACACTCTGATGGTAATACTGTATTGCTGAAATCTTTTGAGAAAAAGTTGACTGAAAAAAAATAGGTAGACAACAGAAAAGCATGAAATATTACCCAGTAGGAAAAGAGTTCAGATTGTACCAATATGGAGAGACCTGGTTCCATAGGAAAAGGTTAAAAAAGAGTGGTGAAAAGATTGAACACCATTGCCCTGATTAACTGTCAAATTCGTAACTTTCATGCAATAAAAATACAATATTCAAAATCTATCTATAATAAGAGTAGATTTTTCCTTCCTTGCAGGGTCTTACCAAGCTGTTGGGATATAGGAAGGCACTTATTACATTCATATTTACATTAGTTTATCATTTAACATGCTGAATATGATATAGCCGGAATATCAAGCAATCTTGTTCCATAGTTTTATCATTATGAACAAAAAAATTAACTGACCGTTCCAAGGCGGTGCTTCTTTTGTGGATCATTTGTTATTTCTGTCTTGTTTTTGTTATGCTTTCCTGCGCGTCTGTTTATTGATGCCTTGTGGTCACCGGCTGGGAAAGGCTTGACCGCTTGGCCCTCGTTTGTGATGTCTAATTGTGAAGTTGTCACTTTCCCATTGGTATCCTGGGTCAGGTGTGGTACTTGATTGTATAGATTCCTGATCTTTGCCCTCTTTCTTACTTTGTACAGAAAACAGAAAATGGATTCCTGAGCCACTGCACTCCTGCATTGAGGTGCATTTGTTCAGAAATTTTTTAAATATTTTCGTATCAATCAGCTTAAACAAATTTTGTTTTGGGTTCTTTTGAGTACCCACAACACGTTTCAGTTGCCAAATAAGAAAATTGATTTTTAATTACACCTTCTTATCGACATGGTTCATACATGCAAGTATGAGTACAATTCAAGGACCTTTCAAGGACTTCTAAAATCCTCTCCAATAGTTTTCAAGGACTTAAAGCTCATGAAAAATACTGATCTAAGTGTTAAAACTCTACTTTAGAAAAGCTACACTGAGGTAATGGAGACATTAGCCCTGGAAAATTAGTATAAAAGTGTTGTGCCTTTATTTGGTGCAGCATATGCTGCACCAAAAAAGGCACAACAGTTTTATACTGATTTAGGTCTCTATCAACAGTGCTAAGTCCTACAGAAAATAGTAGAATTCAAGGACTTTTCAAGACTTTTGAGTGATTTTCCAGTACTTTTCAAGGCAGATTTAATTTTCAAGGACTTTTCAAGAAAGCCCTCACAATTCAAGTATTTTTCAAGACTGTGCGAACCCTGTATAGAACATTTCTTCAATTCTCACCTTTGGTTCTTTCTTCCACTGTGACATTTGTTCCTGGAACTCCTTCGTTTCTTCTTTTTCCTGGTCTTGAACAGGAAAATCTTTCAGCGATCTCTCCGTCCTTTCAGAGCCGTAGTAACCTATCGTAGCCTTGCCCTTCCTCTTGACGGCCTCGACTGGAGTAGTGATACCTTGCTTGTTCTTGCCCAGACCTTTACCCATTTCAAATCCCATCTGAAATAGTGATCACACATGCATAGCATAGGTAAAGAAGTCAATATGCACACTTTCAGGCTTTCAAGTGCCCATCAAGAGAAAAGTAGGGAAAAGGTGGGATAAAACTTTTGAAAAAGTAGTGATTATCTGTGTTAAAAAGTAGGGATAGTAGGCTTTTCCAAGTACAAAATCCATTACAATGATCAAGTTGTTTGAAATAAGAAATTTCACACTAATTTAGCAGGTTAAAATACCCGGCTAAACAGAGAGACATCTTGGGCCAAAATATAAAATTTGAGGTGTGAAGCAGTGTGCTCTCTGAACAAACATTATAGTTAATTTATAAAATCCGAGCCAGCACAGCCAGGGAGGAAATATTTCTGGATTTTTACGTGTAAATGACATTTTAGAGTGAAAAAGTAGAGATAGTACGGCATTTTCATGAAAAAGTAGGGAAAGTAGGAGCAAATAAAAAAAGTAGGGAAAAGTAGGGCCCACTTGAAAGCCTGCACTTTTTAGTTGACAATGAAAAAAGTCAATAAGCAATGCTTATTAGATACCCCCCGCACAGTATGGGTCAGTGAAAAAACTAAGTTTTGGCAAGTGATAGTTCAAACCAGCAGACCCTAGTTTTAAAAAAAAGATTTCAGTAGAATCTGTGAAAACAAGATTTCAGTAGAATCTCTGCAAATGATCTTAGAGCTTGCAATCTGGAACATTTGTTAAGATCAAATACACAAAATTATTCACACCTGAAAGCTCTATATGTCAAAGCTTATACAGGAAAAATAGTCTAAGTTCTCATAGATGTCATTTTATCAAAAAAAATTTTTTCCGAACCAAACTCCTTCATGCATATGTTCAATGTGTCTATATTATGAAGGCAACATATCAAAGTGCTCCATCAAAAACTGTGGCAGGACGATCGGCCCATGAAGGCACCATCAATGCATATGCAAAAGCCTTGTTAGGGGAAAATTGTCTAAGTTCTAACAGCTGTCATTTTGTCAAAAATTATTTTTTCCAAATCAAACTCCTTCATGCATATGTTCAATATGTTTACATTGTAGCAGCAAAGCATAAAATTGCTCCATCAAAAGCTGTGGTAGGAGTTGATCGGCCCATAAAGGCACTATCCATGCATATACAAAAGCCTTATAAGTGAAAAATTGTCTAAGTTCTCACAGCTGTCATTTTGTCAAAAATTATTTTTTCTGAACCAAACTCCTTCATGCATATGTTCAATGTGTTTACATTGTATAGGCAAAGTATCAAATTGTTCCATCAAAAGCTGTGGTAGGAGTTGATCGGCCCATGAAGGCACCATCCATGCATATACAAAAGCCTTATTAGGGAAAAATTGTCTAAGTTCTCACAGCTGTCATTTTGTCAAAAATTATTTTTTCTGAACCAAACTCTTCATGCATATGTCCAATGTGTTAACATTGTATATGCAAAGTATCAAATTGTTCCATCAAAAGCTGTGGTAGAAGTTGATCGGCCCGTGTATGGCCTATAATAGCATAAGCAAAAAAAGCCCTATACAAAAAGCCATTTAGAACTACAAAGGGAAATAACTCTAATAGAATTGGACCCTAGCCCTTACATTTTTGCTTAAAGTATTTGTCTTGCATATATAAACATGTTTGCAAGGTTTGATTAAAATCCAGCAATGACTCTTCAAGATATTAAGGAAACAAAGTGTTACGGACGGACGGACGGACGGACGCACGCACAGACAGACAGACGGACGGACAACGTGAAAACAGTATACCCACCACAAACAAAGTTGTGGGGGGGGGGGGGGCTATAATTATGAATATTACTTGCAGCAGTTGCTGTAAAATCATGGAGACAAGAAATTTAGGACAGCCAAAGATTGAAGGATGAATGGACAAGCTTCCTGTTTAGGGAGCATAATAAATTTTATTTATCATATGACTTAGCGTCTGGGAATGACATAATGGCATGCATTAAAATCAAAAACCACTAGTGGTTTACAGATTTCATCATGACGTCAATTATAACGTTGTGTAAAATATGGTGAAATCTTGACGTTTTCACACCAAAAAATGTTTTATATAATTAGTTTTAATGACATGTGACAAATAAAATCTAACAATCGTGCTTCTGCATTATTGAAATTAATACTCTCATTCGATTAATTGATAAAATGCTCAATAAGCCTCACATTTTATCTTTTTTCAAGTGAGCTAAAAAATACAGATTATAAAATTATAATTCATATAAGAGCTGTAGCATGGCAGCACAGCTGGACTGTAACATTTTAATTAAGAGAAGTGTGACAACCTTAGATTATGTATGTATAGAAAGCTTATGGATAAATATTGTACAGGTGAAACATATTTTAACTTCAACAAATATACATGACAAATAGGGGTCCGATGTCGGCATGGACCCTGGGGTCTGTTGTGGAATGAAAGCTAACCCTACAAGGTATCTATGGTGCAAGTATGAATGCTTTCTAACAAGTGGTTGTCAAAATATGGACTTCTAGAAAACTTTAATGCAAAAATCCCATCTTTTGGATATGTACTAGATTTTGACCTCTAGCTCCACCCCAGGCATGGACCCTGCAGTCTGATGTTGTGGAATAGAAGCTAACCCTATAAGGTATCTATGGTGCTAGTATGAATGCTTTCTGAGGAGTGGTTGGCAAATTATGAACTTCTAAAAAAAACTTGACACAAAAATCCTATCTATTGGATATGTACTAGGTTCTGACCTCTAACCCAACCCCAGGCATGGACCCTGGGGTCCAATGTCGTGGAATGAAAGCAAACCCTACAAGGTATCTATGGTGCAAGTAAGAATGCTTTCTGATGAGTGGTTGTCAAAATATGGACTTGTTGAAAACTTTAATGCAAAAATCATATCTTTTGGATATGTACTAGATTTTGACCACTAGCCCCACCCCCGGCATAGACCCTGGAGTTCGAATGTTGTGGATTAATAGCTAACCCTACAGGTATCTACGGTGCAAGTATGAACGCTCTCTGACAGGTGGTTGTCAAAATATTGACTTCAAGATAACATAAAGCAAAAATCCTATCTTTTGGATATGTACTAGATTTTGACCTCTAGCCTCACCCCCCGGCATGGACCCTGGGGTCTGTTGTGGAATGAAAGCTAACCCTACAAATTATCTATGGTGCAAGTATGAATGCTTCCTGACAAGTGGTTGTCAAAATATGGACTTCTATAAAACTTTAATGCAAAAATCCTATCTTATGGGTATGTACTAGATTTTGACCTCTAGTCCCACCCTGGCATGGACTCTGGGGTCCGAAGTTGTGGAATGAAAGCTTACCCTACAAAGTTTCTATGGTGCAAGTATGAACGCTTTCTGACAAGTGGTTGCCAAAATATGGGTTTTCTAGAAAACTTTAATGCAACAATACTATCTTTTGGATATGTACTACTGTAACATAGTTACCTGTACGTACGTACGCACGCACGGACAGACGCTCGACATGGTCCAAGTAATGTTTAGTATGAATAAGGTTAAGGATAAAGACTCAAAATGAAATTACAGGTGTGTAATATGGGCCAGCCCCAAGTGACTTTAATAGTGTTTAGCAGGCCACACTCAGAATAGATCTTTTGGAATAAGATTGGAAGGCTGAGATACAATAGTAAGCAAACATTTAATTATTGAAATCATTTTAGGCTTAAAACTTTCACTATTGGATTTTATTGAACTCACTGACGTGCAAGATGTACTTTAGATAATGTCTCATATACATCTGGCAAGAAAGCAAGTTCATTGTTCATTGTTTATTCTTGGCACTAAAGCAAAACCAGTGTTATAACAGAAGCCTTCTACTTGTTGATACTAACAGGTGCACAAACAGTATTATGTTTTCATTCCGGCTGGGAGGAAGCTATATTGTTTATGCGATATGCCAATCTGAGAGTGCAGTTGCCTGAGAAAACATGCCACCTGATGCCACGTGCTTATTGTGTTGACAACTTGTTATGATTTGTGATTATTTTAAGGTATTAAGAATTTTATCTAGCAAAACAATACAGGATGGAATGTTATTGAACAGGTATAAAACCCTTCAGTATTTGACCATACAACAGAGCTAATTTTGATACGCTAAGAGCAAGTTTAATTATGACTTAGTGTAAACAAAGATGATGATGATGATGAGTTGGAGTTTAACGACGCATCAACCCTTTTGAGTCATTAGCGTCATCAAGGTTAGGTAAGAGAAGTATTACTGAACATTAAAACTATAATAGATAAGCTAAAATATTAACAATTTGACACATAAAACATGAGTAAAGCAAAGACGATAAAATAGTAATCATTTTACGGCGAAGATCATGTACAATATCTGACAACAACATAGGCTAATCAGATGACTATACATGATCTTCTCCTGCAAAAAAAAAAAAAAAAAAAAAAAAAAAAAAAAAAAATGATATGATGAAAGTAAGTTTAAAAAAGTAAACAGTTCAAAGGAAAATAATAGCTACAATTTGTTAAAAAGATTAATCTCTTTTAAGAATAAAAAGACATTATCAATAGGTACATCATTAAACAATTGTTTGATTGTATCAACATGAAAGTATTTGTTTCTTATATGAGAAAAATCACCACATTCAAGTAGAAAATGGCGGACTGTAAAGAGTGTATCACATCCAAAACAATACGGTGGCTCCTCTCGTTTTAAAAGATAAGAGTGTGTGATCCTTGTATGACCAATACGTAGACGAGCAAGGACTACTTCCTCCTGTCTGACATTTCGTACTACTGGTTGAGATTGTCCAATGACAGGTTTAATCTCAAAGAGTTTATTACCAACACTATTATTCCATAAAATTTGCCATTTGTTTAAAATGTACCTATTGATAAAAGATTTAAAATTTGCATATGGTATTGAAAAGTTTGTTGGGTTAAATTCATGCGTGTATTGTTAGTTATGCATTAGGCAGCCTCTATGAGAGATGAGCTCTCTCTCTCATAACGACCTCGAGCGAGCTTAGATTGGGTGGTCAATAAAGACTATGAAACTCTTGTAGTTGAGAACTTTATTTTAGTTAGCATAAAACACAACGCAGAAGTACTATACGATCACACATATTACGTTACACTACTGTAGTATTGCACTTTAAATGGAACAAAGTTTTTCTTTTTAAAAATTTTACATGAAAGTAACTTCAAACTGAGAGTTTGCATGGGCATAGAAATAGCAATACCCAAACTAGATTTAAATTTCGGTGGAGAATGATATCAATCTTAATGCTCTGATATCTTGTAAAAATAAATAACTCAGTTTTTGTTGGTATGAAAATACCTTTTCATAACCCATTTTGTACTGTCAGTTACGTTACACTACTGTAGTATTGCACTTTAAATGGAACAAAGTTTTTCTTTTTAAAAATTTTACATGAAAGTAACTTCAAACTGAGAGTTTGCATGGGCATAGAAATAGCAATACCCAAACTAGATTTAAATTTCGGTGGAGAATGATATCAATCTTAATGCTCTGATATCTTGTAAAAATAAATAACTCAGTTTTTGTTGGTATGAAAATACCTTTTCATAACCCATTTTGTACTGTCAGTCACGTGCCAAACACTTGGATGGAGTTTGCAGTATTTGCTCATTTACAAAATGTCCATTAGTGATTACAAGCAGACCATTTTCGTTTTGAAGGCACCAACTGGTATGATTTACAATGAAATCCAAGCTGCTTATATAGATCTAGAAATAATGGGTTACTTTTGCATTTAGTGTCTACCAAACACTATCATTTTGTCTGCTTCAGTCTTTCAAGCCATCTGTATGTTTTGTACATGTGTCTGTATTTGTGAGTGTACGATTAGACTGACCCAGCCATGGAAATACAAATAAAGTAATAGATAGACAGGCATCTTAATCAACATGCAAACAGCAGAATTTAATTTTATATTTTAACTGTTACAGTTTCTTTATATGATCGAAAAGATATGTCTGTTGTGCTTACATCAGACATGTGGGAGTGTTGGGATCAATAAGCAGACTTATTCATGGAATAGCTTGACCAGGGGCTTCCAAATGAGAGGGCCTTTATGGCAGTAGGCTAGGGCTGCCACGTTTACGAAATTTGGTAAACGTTTACATGAGTTCCAGTAACCGAAACGGTACCGTTTAAACGTAACTTTCAGATTGATTTTTTTTCATTATGCAGATCGGTAAAATCGCCGATATTTTCAAAAAAAAAACTTTGAAAAATGTACCTTGTGCGATATTCAAAATTGTTTCTAGTTGGGAGTTGCGATAGAACTTATTTCAAGTAATTGGAAAGTGATTGCAATATGTGCAGACTCGTACATTACGGACATTTTCTTCAGTTGCAAGCGTGTTATTAATGAGTGGACACACACAAGACATAACTGCGAATCGTCACGTACGCATCAATACACACGCCGAAGGGAAGTAAACAAAAAAATAACATATAGTGCATGGCCTTCTCTGAAGCATTGTCGCATGCGTCTCTTCTTTGCCTTTACATAAATAACTGTTAAAATGCAGGAAAATAATTGTTCCAAGCAGTGACTGAGTGAGACAATATTCGGGACATTTTTATGGCCCGTTAAAGCATGTCCGCCATAATTTCTAATTGCAGTAGATACTTTATCAAATACAGCGGAATCTGAGAAAACAAGCAATCTTATTGATGATCCAGATCGAGATGTGACGTATCACTGTTTAAAGAATATTTTTTTCATTAGGAAATGCTATTAATAAACCACGATGCTTGTCACGTGACAAAGTTCGCCTAAACTGTAGGTCAATTTTGTAAACGTTTATTGCAGAAACACGAAACGGTACCGTTTAAACGTGTAAACGTGGCAGCCCTACAGTAGGCATAGATGTTTGATTTAGTTTCATTTATCATCTTTGTGACACCTTTGGAAATAAACAAAATGTTGTTGACTAGGCAGATAAACAGCAACACACACCAATATGCAGCTACATTTAAAATTGCAAGTTGTTTATGTTAGTATATAAAATTGCTTTATGTTTAACTGATGGTCACTCTTTTATTAGTCAGTGATCCGTTTCACTCAAGGTACTAGAATATAAAATATTAAGGATGTTAAAATTTCATCCTATCACCGCCTTTATGAAAACGTATCCAAGCATAAAAACAATATATTTGAATAGGGGTTTTTTGGTTTAAACATATTTCTCCAATTATATTTAAAATTGGCATGTTAGATTAAATGTTATTGCCGAAAAACAGTGTTCCATTTAAAGGGCTACACTACAGTTGATTTTGACCTCTAGCCCCCTCCCACCAGCATGGACCCTAGGGTCTGATGTTGTGGAATGAAAGTTAACCATACAAGGTATCTATGGTGCAAGTATGAATGCTTTCTGACAAGAGGCTGACAAGATATGGACTTCTAGAAAACTTTAATGCAGTGTGAGGGAAACAGAACAGGAACGTGTACAACCTTGGTGACTACAATAGCTCTTTGCACTTTGTGCAGGCAAGCTAAAAATGGTCAAACTTTACCTTTTGCATCAATTTCATGCCGACACCTTTTGTATGTCTTTCCCAACCACCAAACTCTCTGAAAAATATTAATAAGCCCAATTAAAAATATAAGCCTTTGTTGATCAAAAGAACCGTCTCATTGAGAGGGTTCTTTTGAGTACCCACAACATATCTTTGGTTGAGAAATAAGGAAAATAAATTTCAATTACGCATTCTTATCTCAAGTGCGGATCCAGAGGGGGGCAGGTGGTCCGGACCCCCTGGAAAATCACAAGTTATATGGGTTTCTATAGGGAATAAGCAATTGGACCCCCCTGGAAAAAGTTGGACCCCCCCCCCCCCTGGAAAATGTTGGACCCCCTCTGGAACCTTGAAAAAAGACAGTTTTCTTCGAAATTAACCATTTGACTTCAGTAAGATAAGCTTAGGACTATTACAAATTGATTTGCTATTCTGTGAGAAGCAATTTATTCATGTTGTTTATATCACAGTAATAATATGAGGTTGTGTCTGAGAGTGGTTTAATGCCATGTATTAAAACAGATAAATCACCAGTGACCTACCTATTTTGGAAATGTTATGAAAATAATTCCCAGGATAACGTATTTAAGACAAATTCTTAGCATTTTCACACAAAAAGCATGACTTCTATTTGTCTTGATCCACATCAGAAATAAGGGTGAGGTTGGTACCCTAAAACATGTTTATGCACTCCAGTAATTTTCTTACTGACCATTCCAAGGCATAGCTTCTGTCATGGATCCTTTTTCTCATATTTGTTAAGTGTTTGTCTGTTGTTCATTGCAGCCTTGTGGTCACCTGCTGGGAAAGGGCTGACATCTTGGCTCTCTTGTATGTGATGTTCTCTTGTGTTTTTGTCACTTTCCATTATGGTGTCCTGGGTCAGGTGTGGTACTTGATTATATTGATTCCTGATCTTTGCCTTCTTCCTTACATTTAAAGTAATTTTAAAATTATTTGAAAAAGCTATGCACAGAGTGCATTTACTGGGTGATGATTATCTATTTGAGCCAGTGCATGAGATTTCCAACAATGTGGCATTTGACATGTGTAGACTCGGAAGAACCTCTGCAACCTCATTTTAAGCTTAGAAACGCCAAATGGTGTTCAGTAAGTAGCTTAACCATCATAGAATACTCATATGGCTAGCTAAGGCTCTGATCAGACTGTGCATATGCACAGGCTGATCTGAGGCTTTGCTGGCCACACATACCACATTGTTGGAAATCTCATGCACTGGCTCATTTTCAAAAGAGAGTAGGAAAAACATTCATTCAGCCCCCGATTTCCAGATTCCTCGTTACTTACTTTTCTGGAATAGCAAATCCTCTGGACCCGTGTTTTCCTTCGCCCTTCTTTTTACCTGGCTTACTACTGAGGCGAGCCAAATCACTCATGTTGAAATCTTGATCATCTGTTTCATCATCCTCCTGTAACAGCACACGTTTAGATCAAGAAAAAATTTCAGCGTAAAATTGTAAATATTTTCTTACCCATAATTTTTAGCATATGTTTTGGGTGCTCAAAAGAACCGTCTCATTGAGACGGTTCTCTTGAGTACCCACAACATATGTTTTGGTTGAGAAATAAGAAAAATAATTTCCCATTAAGAATATCTATGGTATTGCCATCGATTCAGATTTAAGCAGAATATGTAAGCATAAAATTGTAAATATTTTCATATCCGTCAGTTGTAACAGCTGTTTTAAATGCTCAAAAGAACCATCTCATTGAGATGGTTCTTTTGAGTACCCACAACATATGTTTTGGTTGAGAAACAAGAAATTAATTTTCCATTAGGCACTCTTATTTGGAATATCTATGGTATTGCCATAGGTTCAGATTTCAGCAGAAAATGTAAGTGTAAAATTGTGAATATTTTCTTATCAATCTGTTTAATATTTGTTTTTGGTGCTTAATAGAAGCTTCTCAGTAAGACTATTCTTTGAGCACCCACAAAATATATATTTGTTGAGAAATGAAAAAAATATACTAAGCCTAAAATTTTGAGCTACTAGTTTAAACATTTAAACTGAAACCATTTTGAAACATGCTGAGTTCTATTTAAATTTTGAATGATGGTGGGTGCCCTGGTACTTGCTGGGGCTTTCATGTCAAAAGATGGGGGTTCACGGCATCTACATTTAGAATTTGAAAATTTAAAGAGCATTTTGAAATCTCAACTTGGTTTTCAATGCCTATTTACTAAATATCAAAGCAGGAATACACATTTATTTCTATTTAGCAGTGAACACAGTGTTTCATTTTCACGAGTGAGAAGATATGGTAGTTTCACAAGTGAAATATACGAAGTCAATTATAGCTTCACTGTAGCAAGCCAGACTGCTTTGAAAACACTTTGTGTGGGTATTCCTTCTCTTAATAAGATCATGTTTATTTTTTGGCACTAAATTAATTTGGTCTTTCATTATTTTTTTTGCTTATAAATGTATCTTCATCTCTTCCCAATCCGGTAGTTTCAGTGTTGGAACACAGACATGTTTTACAACATCATCGTATTTTTAAAAATGGCATGTGTGACTCCAAAAGTGAAATAGTTAAAAGCGAAATAACTATATCACTGTCAATTTTTTTGATACAACATCATCACACATAAATGATGCCATATGTGATGTCAAAAGTGATATAACTTTTTCATTTTAAAATTGCATAATAAAACATCATCACACATATATGATGCCATGTGTGATGTCAAAAGTGATATAATTATTTCACTTTCAAATTGTATGATACAACATCATCACACATATATGATGCCATGTGTGATGTCAAAAGTGATATAACTATTTCACTTTCAAATTGTATAAAATATTACAAAAAAAGAACTTTTGTCTAGAACAAGACCAAACTCTGCTCTGGACCTGCGTCGTCGGTGCACATCTTTCCAAGTGTGAACAATCATTATGCAAAACACACATTACACAATGTAAGCACTCCAAAGGTGGTGTAGAAGTAATAATGTCTAAGTTCAACACTCCAAAATATATGATCAAATGTGCATAAAATATAGGGTGCACATGTTCAATGAGTGAGCAATCATAATGGAAAGTTTGAACATAGGGGAATGAAAACTGCTGGAGGGACAGATTACACAAACCAGACACCCTCTAAGCATTTCGGATGGAAAAATGTCTAAGTTCAACAGCCCTAAAAATAAGAATATTTATGAAATATGCACAAAATAGAAGGTGCACATGTTCAATGTATGAACAATCTTTATGCAAAGTTTGAATATTAAGGTATGAAAACTGTTGGAGTTAAAGATTACACAAACCAGACACCATCTAAGCATTTTGGACGGGAAAATGTCTAAGTTCAACACCCCTCAAAAATGAGAAAATATTAATGAAATGTGCACAAAATAGTGGGTGCACATCTTCAATATGTGAACAATTATTATGCAAAGTTTGAATAAAAAGGAATGAAAACTTTTGGAGTTACAGATTACACAAACTAGGCACACCAAAAGTGTTGCGGATGGACGGACGGAGTGGACCCATTACTACATGTAGATCTGCTTTCGCTAAAGCGACACAGGTAAAAATCTTTATTTGGCCACAAAATGAAATATACATTTTTTTTTTTACTTCATTCTATGAAATAAGCATCATATCCTTTCCAAAATTTTAAATATTCTCTATTGAACACCCCTTATCTGAAGCTGGGTTTTAGATATATTTGGCAAAGAAAATCCCATCAATTTGCAGAGTAAAACAAGAATGTTTACATATTTAGCCATTATTCTGGTAAAATATTTTATCCACAAAATGTTGTCTGCTTATTATGTCTGCTGCATATCTTCAAATGCACTCCAGACTTATTTATTCAAAGAAGCAAACACTATGAACACTGATCAGACTCTTTGAAGAGCAGTCTGATCAGGGTCCATATTGTTTGCAATATGGTCGCCAAAGTACATAGCAGAAAACAATTACCCTGAATAGCAGGAAAAGGATTAGGATAATTGTAGAAGTAAGTACTCTACCTCCTCCCCTGGTTTGTATGTCTTGTCTCCTTGCTTGATACCTCCACTAACAAAGTTCATCAGCATAGCCAGGTTGTTCTTCCTGTTTCCACCGCCACCAAATCTAGGTCGTTCATCATCACTGTCATTATCTGCCCACATGCCTAGTGATTAAATAAAGGTAAACAACATGAATAGAGACGTGGCTCAGAATCACACCGGGTAGACGGCAATTGAAAACGCTCTTTACAATCGACAAACATGGATCAAAAATCGACTGAACCAGCATATTTCATGAATTTATTCATGATTCATTTTTTATGGATTTAGCTCCTTGTATTTTTCATGTTGTTTGACATACACCTGAGTGAAAGACAACAACAGACTGTCAATTTTATGTTATTGAAAGCTTATCTTGAGACGTTTCATGAGATTCTTAAATGGTAAGAGTGCACAAGTTAAGAGTGCGCAACAGAAAATAATTTTCTCATTTCTCAACAAAAAACATATGTTGTGGGTCCTCAAAAAAAACTTTTCAACGAAATGGTTCTTTTGAGCACCTAAAGCATATATGCTACAATTTAACGCTGATTTTTGTTTTCATTTTAACCTGTGGTACTTGCGAGGTTGAAAACATATTAAGCAGGACAGAGGTTTAAATTATTGAATTCACCTCTTAGTGTTTCCCCCAGCCCCAAAAAAGGGCATGGTAAAGTTTCCAGGAAAAGGGCACTTTAAGCGGGTGACAACAGGCTAAGAGGACACTTTTAAAAGCGTGGCGACAGGCTAAGGGGGCATATTAATGCGCGGTGACAGGCTAAGAGGGCACTTTTAAGCTTTTAACTTTAAAAATTTATCAGAATCACTTTATTATGGGAATCTTTTTTTTCTAATAGCCAAGGTCACTCCCTAAGTTTTTAACCAGGCTGCCTTTCTTAACAGTATTTGTTTTGACAATTTTCCTTGTACCTTAAAAGTGTTCAGTGGTTCAAATTCACACTTCATTTTTGATAATTACTTATTGGGGTATTGTCATCAAAGTGATGTTTCAAAATTGCCTCAGGTAATTAGTGACCATTGTAAAAGAATTAACACTGAGTAAAATATTGTAACAGCAGGTGTCTTCCCTGCTACTTCAGGCTTCAAACTGAAAAAACTGAAACTTCCTTAGTTTTTGTCAGATTCTCATGATTTTTTTACCAAAATGTAGGCCATTTTATGTAGTTTTAGAAAAGGGACATGGTGCTGGGGAAAAGGGCATGGCGCTAGAGAAAAGGGGCATGGCACAGCGCCATGCTAAAACTGGCTAGGGGAAACACTACCTCTTCTGTTAACCCATTGCATGTTAGAAACCCCTAAAGGGGTACTTTGACAAACGGTGAAGACCCAGATGTAATGCCACAAAATGCGGCATTTCATTAGGGCCTGTTTGCTATAGAGATAAATACAATTTTTAGGGACTGAAGTACATAATTATTTTTAAATTTCTACCTGTCACCCCTTAAAATATATAATGGACAATTCCATCCTTATTGTATTTATCTGTTTGGGAAATTCCTTCAGAATAGGAAAGGTTAAAATTTACCATATATAGCCTGGTTTTTAGTCTGGCGTCGCCCTCTAGGATTAAACTCGCGGATCAGGTCTTCATCGGTGATCTCAAATTTCTCAACTTCTGGCGATGACATTGTACAGGCTTAGCTTTGTCTTGAGGAATCACTGAAAAGATAAGTATGACCTACAAATCTTTGTTAGATCATGTAATCTGTAATCAGGTTTACTTTTTCTTGATAACAAATTTTGAAAAAAATGTTTACACAAATGAAAACATGTACTATTGCATAAGTCGTTTATGACAGTGACATAAGAGGTATATCCCCAAAAGTTTCTGTCACTTTCAACAAGACTTCCATTACCTTTCAAATCCAGGAAATCCAGACTTCCTACCATTGAAATTTGGAAGTCCCATCACAGGAGCTTGAAGTTCAATCCTTCTACCACTTCTAAACCCTAAAACCGAAAATCTCATAATGTCATTAGGTAGTGACATTGTGGGCTATTGGTTTTGAGGCTATTACGGTGATTTAAGGATCGAACTTCAAGCTCCTGTGGTCCCATAGAACATTTTTGGAAGTCCCACTTTTTTCTGTGAAACGCAACTTTACTTTTAATGGCTTATAATGCTACAGAAGGGGTGTCTGGTATCTCCTGTAGTGTATGGATGCCTTGATGCCAAATTGCCAATGTTGTCTGATCTTGTATGGCAGTATGGTCAGCTGAGTATAGGACTTTCATCTATAGCCCACATCTTGCTGAGCCTGGATATAGCCTGTTAGATCCAGAAAAAATATATATATATATAGCACTGGGTGGTAACGTACACAGGATATTGCTCCAAAATGAGCCGATGTTTACACTGAATTAGGAAAAAAACACACAACGAAGGTAAAGAAATCAGGAATTTCTCCTATTTAATTCTTTTTTCGGTACTTGGCGTGTACCAATTTAGAATCGCTATATGTATATTTAGCAAATTGTATGCATGATTTGGCATCTAACAATGAACTTGATAGTGAAAACCACAAAATGAAAGTCGTGCTCATACCAAAATTTAGACACCTATCCCCAAAAAGGAATAATATTGAACCAAGGAAACAAACTATTGAAATTCTGAATCGGCCATTTTTTTGCAATGGCATTTAAATATCAATACTGAAAATTTCAGCCTCGTAGGTTGAAACTTGACGGAGATATGGCTCAAAACTGATGGTCAGTTAATCTCGAAAAGGGTACTGGGGATTGGGAAATCTCAGTTTTAGTGTACTGGAGTATTGTTTTTTAGTGTACTGGGTATTGAATTGAAGATTAAAGGATAAAACAGAGTTTGGTTGCTAATTGGAGCTCTTCATGATATGCCGATATGGGATGTTGTTCCAATTATATCCCTTACCGAATCTGAACCCCCATCAGCCACAATTTTTCACTAAATCTTATGGTACTAGTTGTTTATATGCACAGGCGCATGCAATGGAGGCTCAGCTGGCTCTGTGCAAAGGCATTACTTTTTCAGATTATTTGCTGCATGCACATACAAATTACAATTTTGGACGGACACACAGGCATAAATCTAGGCGTCTGGTACCCCTGGCTGGCTGCGCATGTATTTTAAGGGATGAATTTACGAAAATATACACTAGGTCACATAAGATGAGCTTTATACATGTACATATGATACAGCGTCCAAAAGCCATACACGTTTACGGCTATAAGAGCGTTGAAGAACCTGTCAAAGCTAAAAAAATGCACAATTTCTTCCATATATTTGCTGTTTGCAAACATAAAAAAGGCTTTTAATTAATGCATGGGTCGAAAGTTATGGGTCTGATCTCACTGGATAGCTGCGCTTGTACATGTATTAAGGGATAAATTTAGTGAAGGATCATTGACACTTGCTATGGGTAAATGCCTATGGTTTTCAGTAAAAATAAAAGTTTGTCAATCGTCCCTTTCTTCACCCTGAAGCTACCCTGACCTGAGTACTAAATGGCTGTGAAATCCGTTTTCAATATTAAATGCTTCAAAGATGTAAAATTTTGGGTAGAACAATCAGTTTTACATTAAGATATATAGGAATCCAAAAACATTTTTTAAAGTATCATCCCCCCCCCCCGTGTGCCAGCAAAAGCTTTTGCATGAATATGCGTTACTATTTTTTACACATTGTATTGAAGTGGCTTGCTGGCACAAGGGGGGAAAGATGTTCAGCAGCCCAAAAACCCAGGGCCTAAGCCCATAAAATGCCTTTTCTACCAAATAAGAAATTAATGACGGTAATAAAGTTCTCTAGAACCAACCTCCTAGATTGCTTTGTATTCTGCGCTAGTTTAATATACAGTACTTAAAGATTAAAAGTAGAATTAGCAAGGTTTTATGCATTTTTTCATAAGAAAAAATCTCACTGTTATTAAATGACACATTATTTTGCAAACGTCCTGTAAGTATCTATTTGCATGCTAGGGAATTGTTCATGTTTTTATTTTCATCTGCTGACTTTCTTCAAAATTAAGTTTTTAAAAATAAACCACCCAGGACCACCATCGGAGTGTCAAACAGTTTAGATCCAGATCAAGACCGACATTCTATTGGTCTTCATCTGGGTTCAAACTGATTGCAAAAGGCTATTGGCAGACGACAAAATTATCCACTGGCATGCAAAGAGTTATAACAGGTAAATACTATAGTGTTCAATATAATTGTCTTGTATAGGGACATACATGCATCATGTTAATCATAAATATTAGGACACTTTAAAAGCATTTCAACATGCTATGCCCTTTAAACAAAGCAAAAGTAATATTCAAAGGATCTAGTTAGAATCAGTTTTACTTTCCAATGCTAAATGGGACACTTTCATTCCTTCAAAAATATTTATTTCTTTTGTTGAGCTTTCAGTTTTGTATTATTTATGGTACATGTAGTCAAAAATGTACAGGTAACTTCTAAATTATCTCCCCAAAATCATTTTATTACAAAATATATTTTGTTTTTAAAACAATTTCATCAATTATCGTGATTCGTTAATACTCTGCATATGATATGTTCAATATATAACACCGTGCCTACCAAATAAATCAAGGACACGTGCAGAAATCACTTTTTAAAGCACTTTTTATTTTCATGAAATTTCAGACCCCCTCCCCTTTCTACCCGCCATAACTCTCGAGTGCGTAGGAATTTTGAAAATATTTTGCTAGCTGGCTCTTGCCATTAGATCCACCAATTTCATTGATACTACATGCACCACACTAGAAGCGCAAAAGCAGCGTTCTGGGAATCATAAAAATAGGCGTATAAGGCCCAAACCGCCAATGATCCTTTATGCATTACCTAAATAATAATTGCGACGCGAGAAAGCCTATCTTCAAGGTAAGTGATCAGGCAAGTCTGTTTGGCTTCAGAGACTAGTATATTGACTTTCCAGAGATTGAACATCAAAGGTGTTGATTAGTTTGTGTGCATTCACAAGATTGTCTGCACCTATGTTGTGGGCATGCAACAAAGTCAGGATGTTATTTTTTGCGGTGGGCCAATATAGCCTCTAAAAGCCGAAATGCTGGTATGCAAACAAGGATGGCTCTGGGGAGCTTGCAGAAGTGTACAATCTTGATTGATTTGTTTGTTTGATTTGATTCTTTACATCCCATCAACAATATTTCAGTTATATAGGGACAGGTCTTCCTGGTTGAACCAGTACTAAGGTAGGAATTATGTTCTTGTTCAAGGACACAACGCAGTGACGCCTGTGAAACTTGGACCTTAGGCCCCTCGGTCTCGAGTCAAGCACTCTACCACTGAGCCACTGCGCTGCACTGAGGCTTTCCTGTTTGCTGAAATTAAGGCGTCTGGTTTCACTTGATGGCCGTGCATGTGTTTTAAGGGATGATTTAATACGCATATGCAACAGATTGTGATTTAGTTTGATGCTACAGCCGTTAGGCCCTGGGATAGATATGGTGTAACAACACCCTCCCACAGGCTGAATTTTGTAGACTATGATTTCCATAAAGCCTAATATGTTACAAGTTTTGTTTTTGAAACATGTTAGCCGTCTGGCAATGGTCACGTAAGCCTGTAACATCCTGTTACACGTGTTTGTTTTGTTTGTTTTGATTCTTTACATCCCATCTAAATTTTGGTGTGAGCATGACTTTCATTTTGTGATTTTCACTATCAAGTTCAGTGTTTGATGCCAAATCATGCATACAATTTGCTAAATATACATATAGTGATTCTAAATCAACACACGGCAAGTACGGAAAAAAGAATTAAATAGGAGAAATTCCAGCATGTCTTTCAGTTATATAGGGACGGGTCTTCCTTGGTTGAACCAGTACTTAGTTAGGATTAATTTTCTTGCTGAAGGATACAATGCAGTGACGCTGGTGAGGCCTGAACCCATGGCCCACTGAACCACTGCGCTCCCTCTGTTACACATGTTACCTATCAAAAATCGTTAAAATGACATGAAATGTACAAAAGTCAAAATGTTATTAGAGGCATATAAATGAGTTAAAGTTTTAAATTTTCATATAGCCCAATCATAAACAACAAAACCTTTTTATCTAAAACAAAATTATACGGTCCACTATTTTACGGATGTGACATTTTGCATTACTACCATATTTCTTGGAAATTATTGTGGCTGTCGTTTCTTCTGAAATGTTTATTATTGGTCATTGGGTCTGGTGTTTGATGTTGCCACAAAGACGATAAACTGAACTATCCAAACTCCAAAGACCAGCTTTTTCTTTACAAAATATCTTTTGTAGGCATTTGAAAATGGCTACCAGTGTATAAATTTTCAATAATAACAAATACATTTTTGCTTAAAAACATGGGTTAAGTCATGCAGTTTAAAGAAAGCCCAAATATATTCAGCTGGCATGTTATGAGAGAGATTAATAACAGTAAATTATACTTGAGTAGCGTGCTCATCTTGAAAACATAATGCAAATAATAACATATATAACATCCAAAAATATCTGTGCATGGACCATCCCATTTAGGTTTTTTTTGTACACTATGATTTTTTAAAGATATATTAAATGTTTAGAAGAATATAAGATGCAAAATGGCTCAAATAAGGTTCTGGCAGTTAGGGCTTTACTTTGTTACAGTCACGTTGACTCTGTTACCTTTTAAAAATCTCTAATCCTATAGTGCAAATACAAAGTTGAATCTAATTCTAATTCATTGAAATACTAATTGCATCGAAAGCTCTTAAATACTTGCAGCCAACAGCCAGTATGCAACAAAATAATCTACAGCTATGATAATACTGTTATATACGTTACATAATAAAATATATTACTATTTAGAACAGTGCTTTCACTTGACCATTGGCTGCCAAAATACCTCCAAAGCATTGTTCATTATGATTCACTACAAACTCATTATATAAGCCACAAAGTAATGTAGGCCATGGGATACATATGGCTTTGTCTCTCCCAGGGGTAATTTTGCAGACTATGCTATTCATATAGCCGAATGTCTTATAAGTTTTTTTGAAATATGTTACCCCTCAGACAAGTGTCGCATAAGCCATGTAACACCTGTCACGTACGTTACTCTCCAAAATTTATTCAAATTACATGGACTGTTAAAATGTAAAAAATGTTATGAGACATTCAAATGAATTGAAGTTTAACGTTTCTATATAGCCCAACCATTTAGCAACAAAACCTTATTATTTTAAACAAAATTATGCTATCCACTATGTTACTTGACATTTTTCATTGCTACTCTATCTCTGGGAAATAATTATGCCTGTCGTTTCTTCTTATTACTAATAAAAGGGTCAAGGTTTTGGTGTTATCAAAAAGACAACTCGCTGACCTATCCAAAATTGTTAAGACCAACTCCCTAGCTGTTATAGAATATTTTTTGTAGACATTTGACTTGATAAGTTTACAATAATAACACACACATTTTATGGCTAAAAACATGGAATAAAGACATGCAGAGTAAAAACAAATATATTCAGCTGGCATGTTATGAGATTGGATACCAGCAGTAAATTATACATAAGCGGAATGCTTATCTTGAAACCATAGAGCAAATAGTAACATACATAACATCCAAAAAATAAGCTTATGGAAGCCCTCTCCCCATTAAGTAGTTATTTAGTACAATATGATATCCTTAAACTGCATCAAATGTTTTTTAGAATATAAGATGCAAAATGGTTCATGTTAGCTTCTGGCAGTATAGGCTTCACTGTGTAACAGCCATGGTAACTCTGTTACCCTATAATAGTATCTAAATCTATTGTACAAATACGAAGTTTAATCTAATTCTTATTTAACGACATGCTCATTGCATTGAAGATGTTAATAAATGCAGCCAACAGCCAGTATGCAACAAAGCAATCTACATTTATGATAAAACTGTTGTACACGTTACTTAATATCAAATATATTATACCACAGCTGTATTAAGTACAGTGTTATCACTTGACCATTGACTTTCATAACACCTCCGAAGCTTTGTTCTTATAGTTTGCTACAAACTCATTATATAAACCACAAAATTATATTCGTTAGCTCATACACAGTAAGGAGATTACCCTGCAATATCAAAGTTTACTATGTTACCCTAATAAATAGGAGCTTCTATAGTAAGATAGGAACTTCTTTAGTGATAATATCAAAGTATTTCTTATTCTTACATGTCAATATGTTTTTTTTTTGAAAGCAAAGGACTAGAAATATGAACCTATTTGACAGTTACATATGTTGCTTTCCTTTATATTTATCATTAAAGTGTAATAAAACACTATATGAGTTTAAACTACTAGTTGATATAAATTGCTGCCATTTGAAGGCCCACTTATGCGAAATATGATGAATAGTGTTCTTATTAGTATAAAGCATATTACTGGAAAAAAAACGGATTGAAGCATGGGTGATTTAGAGGAAGATACTTGAACTTAAACCACATTAACTACCATAGAAGTTTTTTGTATCAAATATGTATCCAACATTAATAGAACTGCTAATTTTAATGGTCAAATTACTTTTCATAAAATGGTTTATGATATTGTTTATCTGAGTCATAAAAATTCAGTCCACGTTTGACAACCTTCATGCCTACCCCTATAGTCATCATCTATTTTTATCTAAAGCATGTCCAATTTGGCTGGATTGAATGTGAAAAATAAAATCAAATAAGCCAGCATAATTGATTTTGAGAGGGCTGGTTGCTTTGCTTAGTTTGTCTTCCTGGTGTCGCGTGATTGTTGTGTGGCTCTTCCTTGCATTGCCATGGGATTGTCTGCAGTTTGTGATTGTGGTATTTCCTGATCATACTCAATATTTTTCTAAGGCAAAATCAATCTTAACCATAAATATTCCGTATATTATGTCACCAATTGTAAAATAATTTTATCAAAAATTAAAACACTTAATATTTATGAAAATGAAAGTAGAACTTTATCAATCAATATTTTTTTCTATCAGAACTGGATTGGTTGAATGTCTGTTATAACCTCTAAACGGTGTTATGTGACTTTTTAGTTACTGTAAAGGCGGCACCTCATGAATGCGTAATAAGGACTGGTCAACCTTACACATAGGTAAAAGCTGAAAATTAGGCGTGGTTTTATTAATAAGTAACTATCATATTGCGCCATTGCCTCAGATTAGACGCAAAACGCATTATTTAGTCCTTAAAATGCCAGCAAAATAACTGCAGCTGAAAATGTCTATTTAACATAAGCATAGGGACAAACATTGTGGACACAGATCAGACTGCTCATACAGGAGCAGTATGATCTGGGTCCTACAGGAGCAGTCTGATTTGGGTCCACAATGTTTGTCTGTGAGGCTTCAAATATTTTAGTGGATGGCAAAAAACATACATTTTGTGATTACATGCTTTAAGGGTTAATAAATGTGAGTTCAGTGTGTATACAGTTAGGATTTTTATGAAATGCACGCTTGCTTGCGTGTCACAAAAAGCTGATTAACTCTTTACCAAACTATAAATAAAAGGTGATTTCCCTTCCTTAGCAGATGAAATAGCCAAACCTAGCCCAGATATGAATATTAAATTGCCGCCTTTACAGTAAGCAAAAAGTCTATTAATACAATCATTTAGGCAAGACCTAGTTTGTTACTAAATTAAACTCCTGAAACATTTAGCAATGGAAGTGTGGGTCAGTATATATACATGTACTTCAAACTGCTTTTATTGCCAAAGCAAACACTATGGATCCCAAACAGACTGCTCCAAAGATAAGTATTATCTGGAAACATAATGTTTGCAAATAAGGCTTCCAAAGTACACCAGCAGATTAGAGCAAACATTTAGTCTGTTCTGAGTCTTAGAGGAGCGTAAAGTCAGTTGTTAGTTTGTAAGGACTGAAAGGTAGAATGGCAGAGAGACGTACGGACGGAATCAAGCAATTCTATAGTACTTAAAACTGACTTTGATTAAGTGGGTGCTAAAAAGGGCTAAAAATTACCTGCCAATCCTCAGTACACCAAATTTAGACAATATGCATTACCCAGTACACCTTTTCCCAATCCCCAGTACCCTTTTCGAGACAAACTGGCCATTAGTTTTGAGCCATATCTCCATCAATTTTCAACATACGAGGCTGAAATTTTCAGCATTGATATTTAAATGCCATTGCAAAAATTTGGTCGATTCAGAATTTTAATAGTTTGCTTTCTTTGTTCAATATTATTCCTTTTTGGGGATAGGTGTCTAAATTTTGGTGTGAGCACGACTTTCATTTTGTGATTTTCACTATCAAGTTCAGTGGTTGATGCCAAATTATGCATACAATTTGCTAAATATACATATAGTGATTTTAAATCGACACACGCCAAGTACCGAAAAAAGAATTAAATAGAAGAAATTCCAGATTTCCTTACCTTCGTTGTGTGTTTTTTCCTAATTCAGTGTAAACATCGGCTCATTTTGGAGCAATATCCTGTGTACGCTTCCACCCAGTGTATAGGCATGCTGCAAATTTGTATGTGGCACTGCATTCTTGAGATAAATGGATGTATGGGTGTATGTATGGATGGATATTTAAGATTTTTGTGAGAGTGTTTGTGCAATAATTATTTTTTAAAAGCTTGTAGCCTTGTACAGTCACCTTAAAAATTACAAAAACATGACATTTGTTTTTGATATTGCATGTTCGTTGGTGTATAGTGCCTGTGTAGAAGGAGAATGTTCAAGTACTAAAACACCGCATGCACAGACTCAACAAAAAATTAAGACCCAGACATGTAAACTAAACAGTTTATAAATTTGACTTCACAAACCTGCAAAGTGTCACGTCGGCAAACCTTCAATCATATTACACAGCCACCTTTCCCGTGTACATTATTTCGAAGATAACACAATCTAAATCTGGAAAGAAAAGCTTATTGCCATTTTGGATAATAGAGAAAAACAAGAGAGATCCTGATTGGCCTTTTCACATTATTATATGCTCAGAGATTGGATGTCCGCTTGCTGCACAACGTCTTGAATAACGTTAGTGCACACCAAAAATACAAATGCCTTGAGCCCCAATGGAATATATCATTGGGGAGGTAACTAAGGCCGTCCTGAATATGGCCAGCTGTGACCATGATGAACTGTTATTGTTTTCACACCTGCAGCGCTGGACGACACGCTTTGATAATTATGCTACCAACTAAAGCCACTGTTTTGAACAGTATTGGTTATACTGGCTGTCAATAAAACTCTTGAAATCAGTCAAATTGGCTGTCCTAGCATGAGTCAAAAAACGAAATAACAAGTTTCCAAAAAGAAGGCAGGAAGTAAATCAAGTAATCTGCTTTTTTCTGCAGACAGGACGCGTCGATATCCATTTTTGGCCCTACTCTAGGATTTTCTCTAGGCCTCTACACAAAACTAGAAAGTGGCAGCTATGCCAGAAACTAGCCTGTCACAACCTGGGTGACTGTAGCTTCACAGCAGGAGACAACAAGCCAGCTCCCAGATCCTGTCGCAGTGGTCCAGTGGAAGAGAACTGCCAATGGTGGAGCACACAGCCAAAGTCAGAAGGGTGCAGGAGGATGTCTTGGACTGCTGTCTGAGTTGATGAAAGGACGGCATCCTGCCATAAAACTTTGCTACAAATATACAGATGGCAGTCTTACCCAAAGTACAGGTAAGATCTGCTCTGTGTGCAGCTAGCCAGTTACCTGGAGAGAGTCCCACTGAAGTGTAAGATGCTCCTGCACCTGCATGTTAATCAAAACCTGATGATGATGACTAAGGAAATTTCAGAAGTCAGCGGTACTCCAGCAGGGAATTGATCTCAGGTCGCTGGATCTACAGGCAAACACTCTACCATGTCCCTGTTAAAGTCGGCTTCTACCGCAAGGCAGCAGCAGAGTTCTCACTAAGAATTTGAAAACAGGAGTTATAGAATCCATCCCTGGAAAAAGTTGGAGTCAAAATTGAAAAATTGGAGTTTGACCTGGAAAAGTTGGAGTATTTGGTTTTAGACGAAAAGCTTAACTGTTAACAAAAGTTGTTTAATACATTTACAAGCAGACAGACAGACGAACAGACAGACAGACGGATAGATCTTTTGCAGATGTATAGATCTAGTTCAATCATTTTATTATTTGCATGCAAGTGCTTTTTTCACACCTAGAGTCTAGCTAGTCTACGGGGATTGTTCCAAAATTTAAGATGATTATTTTGATGTCCTACCTATGTGCTAGATGATTTCAATGGTTTAAAATGAATGGGTTTGCTTGATAGTTTATTCGATGTAAAAAAACCCCGATAATTTATTGCATCACTCATTTGTTGCTAATGACCCTTCATTCGGAACTTTTGCCTTACCGGACATTATCCTATTCAGTTTACCGATGTACCAATATCTTCAGCAAATCTTATTTTTATTTCATCAACCATCTGTGGAAGCTATTTTATGTGTTCCAAAAAGTAAGAAACAGAATTCAAGAGTTGATTGAGACAGACAGTCACGATTGCGCGACTTTCATTTGTCTATACACGCACTTCGGCAAAAACACAATCAGATAGGGATATTCAAAGAGGCATACGTTATGGCTTAATAACTTCTTCTCTTCTACCTAAAATTGTATAGCAGTAAGTTCTCCATGAAGAATTCATCAAATCCTTCAAAATGATATATAACATGTCATGGCCATTTGAAGTTTCTGTTTTTCTTGACCAGAAACATAGAGCAAAATAGCCCTTTTTTCAGCGTTATGTTGTTTCATTTTAAAATTGACCAATTTGCACACTTAACCTTGAAAACATGCAATATTTAATAATTCGGAGATTCTATGTTTAGTAATATATTGCACATGATGCATAACAAATGGCCAAATACTTCACGAAATATTGCAATGAAAAAATTTGGTGTAATTTTGAAAATACTATACCATCGTTATGAAAATGCCTTTTCTATACCCCATTCACTCAAGCTACATTATTTTGATTAAAGATTCAATAATCTGGTGGTTAGTATGATTGTTGCATATAATGAACCCTACAGTGCCAGAAAATTCATATATGTCTGCCTATAGAAAGCAAGTAATAAAATATCAGTCGGTCAATATCTGTAGTTTTTGTGTAGTGTCCGTAGCCCCATTTTCAACTTCCTTTTATTGATAGATGTATACATGTATTTTCATATTCTGGCTTTTTTTTCTATTTCATATGAGGATATTAGCAAAAAATAAGAGTTTTAGACAGCTGCAGTATTTAACTTCCATGGCCTCTTGTCTGCAATTTTGTCCGTAGCCCCGTAGTGTCCGTAGGCCCTACAAAGTTTTACAAGTTTTGAAGACATAAACAACTCCACCACTCTTTTTAGTGCATAACTATACAAAGCCAACCAAGGGGTGTTATCAAGTATCTTAAATTTCCACAATAAAGGTTCAAACAATGAACTGCTTTTTTAAGAAACCTCTGAGCAGCTTGAAGACCATCTGTTAGGCATACATTATATCTAGTTGTTCATTTTCTGGGTTCATATGATTATTCCAGACAGAAACATGAATTAGGATAAAAAATACTTGGGGTTTAACTAACATTGTTTCCATTTTCCCTTAAACAAATGAATATGAACATGGGGCTACAGACACTACCATTTGGCGTTATGCACTTTGTAAGCTGTAAATATTAGCCTTTTTCAGTAATTTATAGACCATGAACAGAAACAGCTATAAAGATGAAAGCAAAATCTATTTAGGAAAATAAAACAATAATTGAGTAGATACAGAAAGAATATAAAGACAGGCAAAGTAACATATTTTAAATCAGATGCAGCCAAAATAAAGAAAGATAGATTGAGAAAACAAAATGAATGTGAATGTTAACAAAAAGGGAACAGGATGTCAAATGAGTGGCAGAGAAATGCAAAATGTAAACAAGAGCACCGCAAGCAGCAAATTATGTGCTTGTTGTATGTTATTTGGATAATTGAATATGGTATTATGGTTAGAGATAGGAATATGTTAAGTAGATATATAGTTTTTTAAGTTACAAAGTCGGCACCTGACGTAAATAAAAAATTTAATTTCATGTCGTTAAAATCTGTTTCTTAAACTTGATATACAACACTTAATTCTGAAAAACAATTCAGGCCTTTGCCCCACTCTTTAGGCTCAGAAGTACAGAATTAATGTAGGAATTATGCTCTACTTTTTACGTTCTTTAGTTTGCTATGCTACATGTATGACCCATTTCTGAAAAAGTGATAAGTGGCCCCTTATCCCACCCTAAAAACTATACAAGGGGCACAAAGGCCTAACTGTGGCTGGTCAGTTCTAATCTCATTGCCCTTCAGTTTTGATATGCAATACCACCATTTTCTGATCACTTTTATTGTTTGTTTGTTTGTTTGCTTTACGTCCCAAGTCAAAAGCTAAGGTCATTGCGGGACGGTCAGTTCACCTAACCACACTTTTTCCTGGGCAGGCTTGAACAAGCGGTTAACCAGTAATTCATGCACATACTTTCGCTTGTAACTGACAACAACCCTTCTTGAATGAATCAGCGGAAGGGAGGAGAATGACCGTAGAAATAATTTCATGATCAATCTCCATGAAAGTATGGGACCGGGCCGGGATCGAACTCGCGACCCCTGGAGATGTCTAGCCCCTTGTCCTATCCAATAAGGTTATTTCAAAGGCCCAGGGAATTGTTATTTGGCTTGCAAGTTAATCTACTCTAAATGTCACTCCATTATACATGTATATGTAACATGACTTACTTCTGAAGAATGATTTTGACCCCTTTACCAACCCTAAAGTGCACCCAAATGGCATGAAACAGCTAAATTGAAAATCAGTTATATGTATGTAAATTTCTAATGCTACTTTTCAGTATATCAAATTTGAATGTATAATATTAAAACTGCCTCATCAATTAAACTTTTTATACATCTCATCCCTTATACCTTCTCCAGGATTCTAGGGAAGGGGCAGTGCTTATTATATCAATAAGAAAATTGGGAAGTTTTTGGAAATATACAATTAATAAGCAAGTGCTAGGCAGGACACATTAAGCAATTTGATATTCTTTTTAATAGTAGGCATGTTCATGACCACTGACACTCTTTTTTGCGTTGTTATCTCCTTATTTCAATTTATTTGACAGTCAATTAAGAGCGATAACTAGAATAAAATTATTCTACTGTAACCTCGGTATATAATTGCTGCCTAACATCAGTAAAACTTTTCACAAAGTCTCAAATTATTAACTATCCACAATGTCTCGGCTTAATTAATCAAACAGATGTTTTCAGAAATTAATCAAATCCCAGAAAATAGCTCTTGTTTTTTGAAGAGCCAAGTGTAAAATTTCCACATTTATCATCTTGCTACACAGAAAATGAAGTGATTTCTAAATAAAAATTTCACACCTGTAGATTGTTTAAATGTTACATGTGACTGGGCTATACACTTTCAAATTATAAACCATTGACAGTTATTTGTTGCATCAGCATTCAAGTTATTCACTAATAACAGTAATTCACAAATAACTGAACATGTTTAAAAGATATTTACACTTCTAATTCTCTGTAACAGCCCACGAAATGTTTGCAAACTAGATGTAAACAGGTTAGAATTTGGTTTCAAGTTGCAATTAGTTTATCCAGGGTCTTTATTTAAAGATAATCTATCTAGAGGCACCCTCCAGCATTGAACTTTGACACCTGCCCATAGGGATTTGAGCCCTCATGCCTGTCCTGAAAGTGCATAATAGCCTGAAATACACTTGTTTTCAAGCATTTGTTCATTTAATAAAACATAGCATTTCAGTAAAGCTAGTTTTGATTTCATTGTGTCTGTCCTTTAGAGCAATATTTCATAAAGCCTGCAGTGATATCCTTCTGTAACAAATGAGTAGTGTCCGTAGCCCTGCTCCAGCATTAATAGTTTCTTAGATTTGTTACAATAATTACAGTAATCACGATTACTTGTAATTGATTACTTTTTTCAGTAATCATAAAGTAATCTGTAATTGTGGATTTTTATGATTACAAGTAATCATAATGTAATCGATTACATTGCAAAATAGCATGTAATCATGATTACTTTACGATTACTTTATGATTACTTTTGCTTTTTTTACAAAACAAAATATGAAACTGGTTAAAAAAACTGTTGTAAGTTGTACAGTGACAGGTACCAGCAATAGATCAGAGAATAATGGATGTTTGAAACAAGGAATGTCTGTTCTGTATGCAGCAATGAAAGGGTTAGTGGATTAACCTGTTACCTGCTAGTGACAACATTGTCGTCTGCTGATATCCTATGCAAACAGTTTGGACTCAATCAGGCCCAACATGTTGGGCCAGATCTGATTTCAAACTATTTGATACTGATTATTAATATCTTAACAAATAGTGCAGACCCTGATGAAATGCCAGCTTATGTTGCATTTCACCTTGGAGACAGTTTGCAAAACATGTCTGTTCTGTATGCAGCAATAAAAGGGTTTGTAGATTAACCTGTTACATGCTAGCGACAATTTTTGTCATCTGCTGATATCCTATGCAAACAGTTTGGACTCAATCAGGCCAAAGAAAATGTTGGGCCTGATCTAAATTTAAACTGATGCTATCCCTGAAAGAATTTGCATCAAAAGAAGGGTAATTCTGAAAATATAAACAGATGACAAAACAAGCAAAATTATCTTTTGCAAAACGAGAATAGGCAGGAAAAGGTCCCTTGTATGTTAAATACAGTTGGATAGTCTTGAGCCAAGCTCAGATTTGACATTATCTCATCAGAAACATATTTTAAGTCAAAGCTTTCCATGTCCACTTTAATTTTTCTGAAAAATTTGTCTATAATAATAGTGAACATTGAATGACATTATTGGTCAATTTTTTTATTTGCTCTGCTGTCAAATGAAATAAGGACCATTTTCTTAAGTGTTATTTAATCCTTAAGCAACTTTTATGACAGTTTAGTTTTAACACCTTTTAGCAAGTGTTTAATCTTGACCATTTTCCTGCTGAATATGATCTCATTTTTAGTTTCTCCATAATTGTGTCGTTCTTTTTATAGTCATACATGAAACATAATAAATGTGTTCCAATTATCAGGATTGAACTAAATGAAATAAAAGAATATCCAAAATATTAGGTAATTATGGAAGCTGGAATAATTTACTTCAGGAGGTCATGTTCTCTGAACATGATAGAATAGGGATAAAATCCAAAATTCTTTATAAAGTATATCATCAAAGTAAAAGAGCCCATACCTCATTCAGCATGCTTTAATGGTACATGTATGACTCAATGTTAAATTATGGGACGTATATGCAGTTTAGAAACTTTGATCAGAAAGTGCAGTTGTTCAGTCTGATCAGGATCTTCACTGACTATCATCTAGCCATTAGTCTTTGTTTTAAATAGCAGAGTTCTCGGTGCTTCATTTTTATTATTGTAAGCATCTAAGTTGTAGCTGATTTCTACATTACCAAAAAGATATTTTAAATAATTTCAATTTCTCCTTCCACAGAAAGCACATGGAACTGTGTTATTTATGATGCTTGTAAAACAATGGTCAAATCTTGAGGTTGACTTAAAACAGCCTAATATGGCTATTTTGACTGTACTAGGGATATTTTGCAAATACATGTAAGATAAATGAGATGATCATCTTGTAAATGTACCCATGCTTATTTCATATAGTAAACTTTGTAGCTCTGTAAGTAGAATTGAGAACCATTGCTAAGTTTTCCTTCCTTCACGATAACATTCTATTAAGTCTTGAAATATAATACAGTTAATTTATTGCTCAAAAGTAATCATAAGTAATCATAAAGTAATCATGATTACTTTGCAATGTAATCTGTAATTGTAATCAATTACATTTGAAAAATTGTAATTGTAATTGTAATCAGTAATCATGAAATTCCAAAGTAATTGTAATTGTAATCGATTACATTTGCATGTAATTGACCCCAACTCTGATATGTGCAGCACTACATGGCCAATCTAATGTTGGTTCAATGTGTGATTGCAAGCCATGCAGAAGTTTGGACTTGTCAGTTTTGGTGGAAATTCTATCAGGAGTTGACAATGACCATGGTACTGGTCCCAGAAGGTACGGCAGTGTCAACTCAAGCTCAACATTATGTCCAATAGACAGTTGGTCATGCTTACCAAAGACGCTCCTTTAAGCCCTCATCTGGCTGTTTACATTTTGTAAATTGGGCAATTTCTTCATGCTTGACCTCGCAAGCATCAAAACTTTATTAGCTTGTAGCATTTTACGGGGGATGTGAAAGACAGATTTTTCAAACTAAAAGTGAGTCAATGGAGTCTGCAACAGCCTCCCTGCCAATGTCATCAGCCTCAATAAAATCCTTAACTATGCCCGGCTTAGCAGGCACACCAAAAGACAAAAAGTACAGCTCATTGTCTTCAAAACTAGAACTAAAAGGATTGGTGATGCCTGAAACTGCCTCTAGTACTCATTCTACTTTGCATCTGAGCAGATTGAATATTTCATTTCAGTGCATTGAAGAGTTGTTTCAATATATTGAGCTCTTATGTGATGAGTAATACATCATTCCATCTGTAGTACGAAGCGTAGTTCTAGTTGCTGAAGCCTATAATACCTCTTTATTATTTGCCTGATAGTTATGTCAAATCATTTCTCAAGCAAAGAACCAATGGTTGTGACACACTAAACCCATTTTGTTCGAGAAATTCTTTGCATCTGCAATGTGTATCAGACAAATTTATGAGTGTAATCAGTTACACAGGTACATATTGTGCGTAGTTGTTGTGATCGTTTGCAGTGAACATTGGGAACAAGGCATACAGATAGAGATGACATGCAATTCAAAGTTGTTTTCCTTGTAGCCCTAATCAGTGTCAACACCATCTGAATCATATCCATATACCTTGCCCAGAACTGAGCTGTTTCACAGTGACTGTCTTTCAGACCTTTCGATTTAAATGCATGGTATCAGCATGCCCATTCACGTACTGCAGTACGTAATTCACGCACAGAAACGGTCATGCACGCACTTATCATTTGGTACCTACGTGCAAAAACGTAGAGTAATTTTTGTGCACGCATAACCAGTGAACGTTGTGTGTGAATCTCATGAAATTTTCAAGAAAACAAGTCCAGTTTTTTTAGAATTATCGGCTCAGATTTACCGCTGACTGGTATCTTGCATTGATAGTAAACTGTTCAGTATAATATAGCAAATCTCGGGCCACAGTCAACCACGCTTCTAGTAAAGTCAATATTGATTGGTTGTCTATTACTACTGAACCAATCAGCATTACGCTTACATATGCCATGTTAAGTGGACAGGCAAAATTGAAAGTACAGGTGTGTGGAAGAAGAAAACTTGATAAATTGCTTGACACGTTTCAGAGCTTTAATTTAAATATAGGAGTAACACAATCTAAGAGGTATGTGACATTTTACTGTATTCTATTTTTCAAAAATCATCTATCATTCTGAAGAAGAGGGTGATCTGGATACGTTTGTTTACATTTTCCTTTCCGTCACCCCTCCCACTCTTCTTCATTCTGTCTTTACCCAAAACTTTCAAAGGCTAGGGTTATTGTGGTTGGGGGTGAATGAAACCGGGCTTACGCCCCTAGGGGAACCTATGCCCAAATTTTTCTCAGGTTCGGACTTAGTTTTTTTTTTTTGCAGGGGGTGGGGTGGTTACTTGCAGGGCTCATTTATTAGCATTTTCACAGCATAATGATATCACTGTTATACACATCTAAATGATCTGATTTCATGGCCTCTATACGTTTACTATGAAAAAACAGCTCTAAAATATGTGTACCCTCAAAAATGAACATGTACCCCCAAATGGAAACACCAGGGGGTACATGTACCCCCAAACAGAAATATGAGTGGGCATGCTGTGGTATCTATACTGTTTATGTAAGCAAACAGCTAAGGTTGATAGATCACATTATATTATTAGTTTAAGTCACCATAAATTTAAAAGGAACTTCAATTTATTTCAGCCTTATAAATTTTCTAAATTCTCTGACAGACTTTATACATGTATTGTCAATAACTTCTATACAGATACTCAGAATAACTTATGTATCATTTGGTAACACACAACAGTTAAAGCTCAAGTAATTTATTAAAGGAATACTTAAAATAGGTAAACTTTGTTAAAAGAAGTACATAAACCTGTGCAAGCATGCAAATAAGTATAAACAGGGCTTGTTAGAGACATTAACTTAAATGTTTAATGCTATTTTGAAGGTAACATACATAACATGGACCTGAAAAATAGTGTAAGCTACCATAATAAAGAACTTTAAATCATTTAAGTAGCAGCCTTATAGAGTTACTATATTCTGTGATAGATGTAATACACATATAGTCAATCAATACCATACTGATACTCGGAAATAACTCAGGAAACACTAAGTAACATATACAACGGTGATTACTGAAGACATTTATAAAATTAAAACTAAAAGTATGTAACTGTGTTATAAGAAGTTCATAAACCTGTGTCAGCATGCAAATATGTACGAAAATGTCATAGCTGAGACATTCTCAGGGACGTTTACTGCTATTTTGGGGGGTAACATATATAACGTGCTGTTACACGTTAACGCTGCCACTCTAAGAGGGCTAACATCTTTTATTTTGTGTCTTATATAATGTAGTTTCAGAAAATCATAGTGTACAAAATTCCCACTAGGGGGGAGGGGGGTCTATAGCCAGCTCAAGGCCTACTTAGTCTGTATCCCTTTTTCGATTTGATTCTTTACGTCCCAATAACAATCTTTCAATTATAAAGGGACGGGTCTTCCTGGATTGAACCAGTACTAAGCTAGGATTAATGTTCTTGCTCAAGGACACAGGCAGTTAGGACAGTGAGGCTCGAACCCGCAGACCCTGGGTCTTGAGTCAAGCGGTCTACCACTGAGCCACTGCGCTCCCAGTCTGTATCCCTGCTTCCGTAGTAGTCGCTTGTGTGTTTCTCGATCAAATACCTTGCAGAAGTCAAGGATCGCTAGTTCATAATGTTTCCCCTTGAAAAGTGAATTGACAAGCTTATCTGTCAGGGTTATCAGCTGTCTCACAGCTCCCCATTGGTCACAAGCCTGAATACCACGAAAACTGCATACACATGACACACAAACCACTACACCGCCAAACAGAGACCCAAAATAATATCTCCATGCGGAATGCAAGAAACAACAAACAATGAATGAACAACAACAGAATCACCGCCATAGAATTGACAGTAGCCGTGGCCACCAGCTTATAAAAATATGTTTTCTTACGTTTTTTTTCTTTTTTGCCTGATGAACCGAATCGATATATAAAATTCATACTTTGGGACCGCAACGCATTAGAACGCTTGGAAAGGGAATAAACAAAACGTCCCCAAGTCAACACAATACATACCACTAGTCTGGTTCCCGAGGGTTCTACCTATCTATTTGAGACGATAATAGGGCACCATTTTACCGCCCTGCCCTACCCTACCCTTGGAAGCCAAAAGCATCAAGCTAGCTTACAAAAAGCAAGTATGTAGGACCAGGAATGAATTGACAACAATAGAAATTTTTAGGTTAGAATCATTATTAAATCGTAGGCATGGCCAACCGTCATGCAATTTAACGCTGATTCCATGGTGGTGCTTCTTTTGAGGATATTTTATTATAAGTTATTTCGTGCCTGTTTGTAGTATAGTCAGAACTATTACCCTCGGTGCTGTGGACGACCTGATGCACTAATATTGCACGAGGCCTTTGGCATCAGGTCGTCCATGGTACAGAGGGGTAATAGTTTGAGAGTATACTACAAACAGGAATGAAATAATTGTTTTATTACCAAACCCATTAGATGAAATACTTATAGCAGGGTTCCTTGAATGAAGTTGCTGTATATAAAATAGTAAGTGAGTATGATCAGGAAATACCACAATCACAAACTGCAGACAACCCCGTGGCACCGCGAGGAAGAGCCGCTCAACTATAATGCGGTTTTGTTGCCTAACAGTAAATTTCACCAAATCTGCTCAGTTTTGGTCTCCAAATATTTCTGATCATAAACAACGGAGTTATTGGAGTTTAAAGTTGCCAATCCATGCCTCACATAACGTATCCTTTCACAAACGAACCGCACGCACATCGTCGTTGCGCAGGCCGATAAGCGCCTGTGTGTTTTAACAGTGGAACAGGAGACCCGGCCAAGGTATAGTGCCAGTCAATAGTCGAAAATATTGCCTGGTCACTAGTTCAGTGACTCATGACATGACAGAAAATAGACAATTACTCCGTATTTAGACGGTCGGGTAATAATCAAAACTATTGACTGGCTGATGACGTCATATTAGTAGTGTTACGTGTATGTCGCTCTGCCACGTGCCAGTTTCTAGTCTGTGCAGATAGCAAAAAATATTCCACTGCCATGTATATAGGGGTTGGGTAATAATGTTATTTATATGTTTCATGTTTGTCTTAGTTATGCTGTCTTGTCTGTTCCTGGCAGCCTTGTGATCACGTGCACCTATTTGGAAAGGGCTGACTTCCTGGCTCTCTTGTGTGTTGCATTTTCTTGTGTTTTTTTCACTTTGCAATATGGTGTCCCGGGTCATGTGTGCGATTCCTGATCTTTGCCTTCCTCTCTTCTTTTATAATCAGGCATGTAGATCGTCGCGTAATGTGTTTCATGATTTACCCCACTTTTTTGCAAAATTGGATTTTCTTTTTGAACTGATCAGAAAAAGTAGGCTATCAAACAATTCTGTTGAATTAATAAACTAATTAAATGCCAATAGCTTGTTTTAGTAAATTAGCTGTAAAGCGCTAGCTTTGACGTATCAACGTTTCATTAAAATCATCTCAGTTATCATAAATTTTAATGAGTATGACAATGAAATGCCCTATCGTATATTGCAGATAAATCCAAAGTGCAGCGAGGAGACACAAAGCACTGGCAGCCACACGACTGCAAGAATGATATAAAGCAAAGCAATCAGTTTTCTCGTTCTCGGCAAGATTATTGCAAAACTAAAGATCATCAGTTCAAAAAGATAATCACGCACTATAATTAAGTAGGATATATAGCATGAGTGTTATGCGGCAGTCTGCATGCTTGGTTATAACACTGGTTATAAACCTAATCACGGTTTATAACTATGGTTTCCTCTTTAATTGCACGACGGTGGGTCAGCCTCAGACTCAATAACTTTAATCGGTGGGTCGGTGCCTGATGTTTGTCTGAGGCGGGGCCAAACCGTGGCTCAACGTTTTTTTTCTTTATCTCTGACAAGCTGTGTTTTGAGAGCTCTTTTCTTTGTTTCATCACAGTTTGTTAATTGATTTGGTTGTTTCCCTGCGATGATACATTGCATAAGCTAGGAGGCCTCCATGCGAGCTAAACCAATTTGTGTTTATACAACAGCAGAGTCTAGTGAGAAGATTTAGTCACTTGCTGGGAAAGGGCTGACCCCTTGGCTCTCGTTTGTGGTGTCTACTGTGAGTTTGTCACTTTCCCATTGGTATCCTGGGTCAGGTGTGGTACTTGATTGTATCGATTCCTGATCTTTGCACCCTTACTTACTTTGGCCAGTAAAATTAATATCAGCCTCCAGTGGCTTAGGCTGCTGTCCATTCTAAGGTGGTGGTTCTAGTGTTGTTTATTCATTGTTTGTTGTTGCTCCCATTGTTTGTGGTGGTTCAATGTTAGGTCCTTGTTTTGTTTTGCAGTACTTCCTGTCGTTTCTAGTTTCGCAATCATCTCGCTGGGGAAAAGAGGGCTGGTTGCTTTACGTTTGTTGGTTTTCTGAGTGTCATGTCATTTTTGTCACTCTTTTGACATTCACTGGTCATACTCACATATTTTCTAAAAATGACACTTGGTGCAACATGTAAATTACAAACAAGAAACAAACACAAAACTAAGCCATTTTTATCGACCAGTCAAAATCCGGAACGAGGGCTACAGTATCAAAAGAATTTCGCTTTATTTAACTGAAGTGTAGCAGGGTTTATCCGACGAACCTTTTTTATTATTATGAAAATAACTTCACATATCGGCAATTCATCCCTACGGAAGAGGTATCGTGCCATACATTATTTTTTTAAACCATCGACGCAGATAGTTCTTTACATTTCTTGCATTTTAATATCATTCTTTCAGCGGCAACGTGAAAATCATATCTAAAATTAATGAAAAAGTGCAAAAAAAAAATAAACATAACATACTACTTAATCTCTGCGATAGATCAATAACTATTTCATGGCATTTACTTTCTTCCATACAGAGATCAAGTCAGCTTTTCACAAACAATGAAATTATAAGACTTCGTCTAATAAGGAGCACCGATATTGAGCAAGCCATCTAGATATTTTGAAGTAGAGTTAGCTTCACGATCGGCTGCAGTCGTTCTAAGATTGTTGATTCATTGTTTATTGTTGCTCCCATTGTTTATTGTGTGTGTGTGTGTGTGTGTGTGTCGGGGTGTGTGTGTGTGTGGGGGGGGGGGGGACGACGACGCTCTTCCTCATTATGTGTAACGGGCTCTGTGTTTTGTCCCTGCTTATGTTATGCATTACTATGTGTCCTTTCTAGTTTTGCAATCATCTCACTGAGGAGGAGAGAGCTGGTTGCTTTGTTTTAAGTTTGTTCTTTCTATTGTGTGGCTGTAAGTGTTCTGTGTTTCTTCCTTACGGTGCCGCGGATAGGTCTGTGGTCTGTGGTCTGTGATTACTGGTCTTATTCACTTGCCTTTTTAACGCTTCAATAACAACCGTAATCATTTTAAGAAAAGACGTCACACGAATTTTTCTTTAAATGCAAAGCAAAAAACATATCTGCAACAAGAGGGACACACTGAGTAGCCATTGGAATGCCTACAAGTTGTCAATAATATTTAGAACCATATTTAATAAATGAGCCGCGACATGAGATTTCCAACAATGTGGTATGTGCGACCAGCAGAGCCTCAGATCAGCCTGCGCATACGCGCAGTCTGATCAGAGACTTTGCTGGTCGCTTGAATATTCTATGAGTGTTAAGCTACTGACTGAACATGATTTAGAGTTTTGAAGGTCGTCTGAGTCTACACTTGTAAAAATGCAACATTGTTGGAAATCACATGCCACGGCTCAAATTTATTGTCCAGAAGATAATGAAAAAGAAAACAGTGAGTAGGACCAGAATATGTCACACTTACAGACCAACCCACAGCACCGTGAGAAAGAGACAAGTCTTCTTATAAACAGTTTCAAAATATTCTAAAACACGCTTTAAATCAGATTGAGGCAAACCGATAAGAGTTTAGACAACAGCAACAAAACCAAACTTCAATTAAAGTAACACAACCAGCCCTCTCTTCCTCTGCGTCTTCCTCTGCAAGATGATGAAACATCTTTGTTTGCATGTATGGTTTTATATGTCTTTGTTGTGTTTGTTGCGTTTCTAGGTTATTCTTTTTTTGGTTTTTGGGAAAATGATAGTTTTGTTTGGGGAATGAAGGTCTTGTTAGTAATAGTAAATGTCCTTCACTACTTTTCAGTCCACTTATCTGAAAACCTAAGAAACCAGAATGCAATATCTTTGCTTGCATTATATACTCATGTCCAATGAAAACGCACCACTCTTCCGATGCGCATATTTGAGGCCTATCAAAGGCTGTGCAAAATTGTGTTATTGATAATTATTATTTAGGACAAATGCGATGTTTTCGCACGAAAAATTCAATTCAAGCGACTCCGTTAACACATGACGTAACGTCAGCCTCAAAATTGCGTTAATCGCTTTTTTGGGCGTTTACAAAAAGACCCCGGAATCTCATTAAATGGTTTTCCGTTTGCCAGTAGATCCCCTGTCATTTCGCCACAACTTTGACAGTTGTGACGCAACAACTAACGCTTCACTTATGCGCACAATGTCACTCTGTAAGCTTAAATATGGAGTGGTGCGACAAAACTTGACGTAAAATGTTTAATTGCGATTTCTACAGTCCTAGTGCTCTACACAATGCTTATTTCCGTCTTACAAACTCACACACATGCAAAACGTCCTACAAATCATCTAAAAAATTGACGTTGCATTATTGACGTCAACTTTAAGCGCGACGCCAGCTATTGTTCGCAACGCTAGCGTTTTAAATCTTCTAAAATTTGTGTTCATCTGTTAGTGCGAGTATAATCTAACATAAGATTCAACACAGACACTCTTTGGTTTGTGTATACGAGCTTTTAGAGATTGACGTTTATCAAAGAAACATTGATACCTACACTCTGATGATGTTAACGACCTGCTACACGAGCAAGAAATCTTCTTGCTACGACCTTGTCGTAGTTTTGCATCAGTAAAAGAAGGATTCCTTGAATGTCTCGATTTTACGCCTAGTCAAAAGTATGCTAGTGACGTCACATCGTGACGTTATAGCCGCTTTCAAGGCAAGATGACTTTTCCTGGCTATCAATTTAGAGATTCTTTGCAAATTCTACAAAGAAAAATGCGAGAATAATGCTTTTGAAAATTCTGACACATTCGATGGCTGATTCTGTGACTTTCTGTTTTGAGGGTTGTTTTGTTAAATGGTTCCAGCATGTGTCATCAGTGATCATTCGGTTTTAAAGACCAATCAGTAGCTTACAGAATTGTTACAGTACAATAAGACGCAATTGCAAAAATAAAATGTTATGTCGTTAAAAAGATTTAGTCATTTTTGTAGGTGGTGCGTTTTCATTGGACATGAGTATATAAAAGTAATAACCTGACCCCAAACTATGCGATGGTATTCGATAAATACACGGAATGTCCCAACGTCTGTTTTTGAGATTTAATTAAAGAAGGTATTTTCACTCTCACTTCATTCGATAACTCCATACGAGGGTCCTGACGGGGGTAGAGGGGGTCCGGACCACAACCCCTGAAAGACTACAAAGCTATAGGGTATCTTGGCAATACTGGTCCGGATCCCCTGAAAAATCACAAAACTACCAGGCCAGCATTCAATGTTGGGCTATCGTCGACCCGCCAGCGAAACGCCATTGAAATAGAGTTTGCTAGCGGGCCAATGATATCCCGTTTTTAGTGGTATTCGGATCATCTCTCTCCTCAACTAAAAAAAAACGTTGGAAACCCTCTGACAAAACATTATAGATCCGCACATGTTCCCATCAGTAAAACAAACAGCTGGATACGACCAGACAGAAAATGACGCAATCAAAGATCCACTACACGCCGTTCGAACCAAGAGGAAGATAATCAGAACACACAAGCACACGCACACACGCACACACGCACACATGATGGGGGTACTGTGATATAATTGACTATAATAATCGCCCTAGTTTCTACTGATGTTCAAACAGGTACATAAGAGTAAAGAAGGCAAAGATCAAGAATCGATAAAATCAAGTAGAACACCTGACCTAGGACACCATATGGGAAAGTGAAAAAAAAAAAACGCAAGAAAATATCACACTCAAAAGAGCCAAGAGGCGAGCCCTTTCCCAGCAGGTGACCTCAAAGCTGTAAGGAACAGATAAGACAGTATAACAAAGACAAACACGAAACACAAAAAACAAAAAGGATCCATCAAAGAAGCACCATCTTGAAACGGTCAGTAAGAAATTTATTGGAGGGGCTAAAACATATTTGACGGTATAAGCATCATCCTTATATCTGATGTGGATCAAGACACATAGATGTTTGGTTCGCATGAATGATCCCTAACTTATCGATGTATAATCTTCTAGTACAAACAAATCGAGAATAAAAAGGAGATAAAACAAAGGTAATGACTCAACAGTTCATGCAACTGAAAACCGGAGCGAAAATAAATTCAACAGGTACATGTAACTTGGATAGTTCATTTATTCAATGTATCTTCACAGGAAACAACAGCAGATCTCAGGAGACGTTAATACACACTATTTACATATGAGCCGTGACGTGTGATTTCCAACAATGTGGAATTTTGACAAGTGTAGATTCAGATGAGCCTGTGCAGCCTCCTTATAAGCTTAGAAACTCCAAATGATGTTCAGTCAGTAGCTTAACACTCATATAATATTCAAGCAACTAGCAAATGATCTGATCAGACTGCGTGTATGCGCAGGCTGATCTGAGGCTCTGCTGGTCGCACATACCACATTGTTAGAAATCTCATGTTACGGCTCAATTATAACTAAAGCTTAGTTCTAGTTAGATAAAGGTCGTCGTAACGTTAAATTTGACAAATCCTAAAATATACTGGTAAAGATGGCTTAGTCATTTTATAGAGTTTTATTATTATTTTATTATTTTGAATCTTTCTAAATAGTGGTCAAAATTATAGTGCATGCCGATTAAATCACTTTATTATGGGCAAACTGCATTCGCATCAGTGCACCTGGTCTTCGCTATTCACGCGCCTAAGTCTACTGATAAATATCCGAGCTTACCATATGCATGTAGCAAGCTAAGAACCATTATTCAACCCTTGTATACTAGATACTCCAAACGGTTACTTTGGCAAACAGTGAAGACCCAGATAAAATGCAGCATACTGCTGCATTTCATCTGGGTCTGCACTGTCTGCTAAGATCACAACAACCATCAGGGATAGAAATACACCATAATGTAGAAAATTCTACCTTTGACCCCTTAAAGTACACGTAGGGCATTTCCATACTTATTGTATCAACATGTATGGAACGATCCACCAGAATTCAAAATGTTAAGTAAGTAAGGGTGCAAAGATCAGGAATAGATACAATCAAGTACCACACCTGACCCAGGATACCAAAGTCCCATTATTTAGTAGATACATTGGTGCCACTGAAGCGAAATTCGTGTTTGATTGTCTAATTTAAGTAAATATATGCCCCTTATACTACCCTCACATACAAAACGATTACATTAAAAAATCATGTCTTTTACTGGGCAATTCAAGAGGCCTGGCCATCCATCATATTGTTAGTTACACTGAGTGATTAACTTTTGTTGTAACCTTAAATTATATACTGGAAACAATCAAACTGGTAAATGTATACGTCGATTTGGTGGTATTTACGCGCATTGCCGGTACTTCATAGACCGGAAGTGGTAGATATTGGTGTTAATACTCGTACTATATAGAAAAACATGCCATATGCCTAAAGGACTATAGAATTAGATCATTTTAAGTAATCGGAATGCACATGGCGATTTATGTAAGCATTTAGGAATAGATTCGAGCACCGATCTGGATGATCGGTACTCGAATCTATTCCTAAATGCTTACATAAATCGCCATGCACATAGTGAATGCTTAAAAATGATCTAATTCTATAGTCCTTTCGGCATATGACATGTTTTTTCTATATAGTATTAACACCAATATATCTACCGCTTCCGGTCTATGAAGTACCGGCAATACGCGTAAATACCACCAAATCGACGTTTACATTTACCAGTGTGATATTAGCAAAGAGTCTAGAAACATATGAAATGCTGCAGAATGTAGCATTTTATCAGAGTCTGCACTGTTTGTTTAGAAGAAAACGAAATTAATCACGGTCTAAATTGTATCTTTATTTTGAACTCTAACCTTAGGTTTCCTGGTATGTTCAACCCTTTGTATACTAATGGATTCTACCTTCTAGTTTGATACAAATATACTTAACGCCAGTGAAAACGCAACTTTTATGATAAAAATTTACTCTTATCAAATAAAAACATGAATATATGATCGCGATATCAAGGCAATGTCCTTTTGGTGCTGATAAAGCAGTCCAGATTTTCGATAAAGGGACACAACTCGAACTTCGACACAAAAAAGCAAAATCGCTTCATTTCAGGATATGCTTGGCTCTTTTCAAACTTTCTGAAAATTGCAATACTTATTCCACGTTCTATGCACATGCAACCGAAAAAAGTATGTCTTGAAGTTTTGCACTTTAAAATGGCCATCGAAGTTTGAGCATGAAAACCAGAAGTTAACAGAAATGTGACGTTTTGGACAGTAAATATTGCAGTACGTGATAACCATTGGTTATGATCTTACAAATTACGTTTGCCAATTATAGATTTTTGTATGTTTGGGTAAAACGTTGTACTTTCACGCTGAAATTGAGAAGAATTTCAAGATTTAAAATGTTTACAAACAATTGATAAATTTGTCATTTTTCACCAAAATTTTAAGCCGAAGTGTGCAATCGAGCTCAAGTTTTGCTAAGGCATTCTCGAACAAAAGGGATGTTTGTTAATACATAAACAAAGTTTATTACCCGGATATTAATAAGAATAACAACACCTGCACCAGTTGCGTTTTTAATGGTTTTAAGTATACTTGGAATAGTCCATTGTGCATATTTAGGGGTGTCAGATTATAATTAAAAAAATATTTTTTTGTCTGAAGATCTTTCTAACCTTAATAACCTTCATCTGGGTCTCCACTGTTTGTAAAAGTACCCATTTAGGGGTTTCCCGTGTACAAAGGTTTAACGAGCTATACCAGTCGCATTGTATCAAACCAGATGAAACAGCACTTTAGTAGGGGAGACCGGGGCAAAATGATACATTGGGCAATATGAAACAGCGCGATTTTTTCAAACGATGATGCCATATATGACGTTTCTTACTCAAACTGAATGCGCATTTTAAAATCAGCCATATTATAAGAAAGGCTCAGCCAAAACAGAGCAAAGTTAAGTTTTTTATTTAAACAATTGACTTTTGAGGCACCCTGAGTAAATTTCGAAGGTATCAGTTATTTTATGAATGTGAAAAATGTGGTAGATATATATTTTAATTGTATCGTGTAAATTGAATATATAGATACTGATATGTCTCCAAATAATCAGAACTATTGTGGGGTGTCGTATTTTTGAATTGTTACGAGAACAGTAAACAAGAGGTCACTGGGGCAAAATGATACAGCGTGGTTGGGGCAAAATGATACAGTCTGAAATAATCTAATTTGACTCTGTTTTAAAGCATTTTCAAAATATTTTTATCGAAACTGTCTTTTCCTATCAGAAGAAAATTAAATGATACTACTATGTCAGAAAAGTACCATTTTATTTTTCAGAATGTTAAAAATGTGTAGTCAACTGTATTATTTTGCCCCGTGGCAAAACATAAAACATGAATGGTAACAAATGTGACTCAGAAAATTAAGAATACTGTTCGTGTTCAATCATATTTTCGTGGTGATATATAGCATTATAAATTGTTTAATTGTGTTTATAGTTATTTCTGTGCTACGTCTGAATCTGAGATGAGAAAAGTCTAACTATATCATTTTGCCCCGTGTACTGTATCATTTTGCCCCGTGCACGGGGCAAAATGATACAGCTGACCACACATTTTGAATGCTTGATTTCAAGCACTTATGTCACTTTATGTCTGTTTTTCTTTCTCTCAAGTTATAGCTAATACTTGACAGTGTATTATACATTTAAAAGCAATAAGATATAGCCAGTCATAAAAGCAGGAAAAAATATTTAAAAAAAGTGGATAATTTTGCCCCGGTCTCCCCTATACAAAGGATTAAAACAGGTCCCGAGATTAGAAAATCTCTTACATGCTCAACTCAACTGAGCATGATATTTCAACTGCTCAAAAAAACCCTAAATTGCTTCAACGTAAAGTAATATCATGCTTCCAAACTCTTAGATGGCATATTTATCATTCTGATTAATGCTGAAAGACCAACAATTGTTGGCATTTTAACTTTTATAAAGATGATAGCTTTCATGCTCAGTTGAGTTGAGAATGAAAAAAAGTTTTATAACCTCGGGACCAGATGTAGACATGATTTTGAGTAACCGCAGCCCATTCTTACGACACAAATATATACAAACATAAAACAGCATTTACACAATTTTATTGCTGGCGGCGCTCTCGCCGCAAGCATTTGTGTCCGAATAGTGATACCCTTTACCTGGTTGTCTATTTATATAATATACTGTTAGCATAACGGTCGTGTGTATGGGAACAAAACATTTCAACGACAAGACAACTCACCGACGGCAAGCAAAAACATAGTATCAAGACAGGGTTCGTATGGGAATGGGAAAACAGAATTTCCAGGGCTTTTCCAGGACTTTTTCATTTTTCAAGGACTCAATTTCTTTCCAATTTTGTATAACACAACGTTTAAAAGTGCACTTTTTCAGCCAGAAGCGTCGAAATGTAAAGGGGCACTCGATTTCTTTGAATCTGACACCGGTGCTAAAAACAGGGACTACCACACAAATTGAATAGAATAGAATACGAGTTGCACATCGCTCTTTGACGTGTATTTATTTAGCGATTTTCAATCAGTTTTTTTTATATTTTCACACATTTTTTTGGCATCCCATAAATCTTAAAGGAATAGTTGTATTTTTATATTTTTCAAAGACTAATTCATATTTTCAAGGATAATTTTACAAAATTCCAGGACATTTCCAGGACAAAAGGCACTTCTTTCAAATTCCAGGAGTTTTCCAGGACCAAGGTCAATTTTTCCAGGTCTGTGCGAACCCTGTAAGAGCAAGTCTCATATTGTATGCCATAATTTGTGGATATATGTTGTGGTCATGGAATGTCGCTCACTGTTTTAATCCACTGTGACCTTGATCTCAGGAGTCAGTTCTTGAAAAAATGCACCCACAGCAGATCGCCTATTTTATTTATGGTAACATTCCATATTTGGTATGTAGATACATCTTGGACCCTGGCGATTCACCAACTGTTTCCAGGTCACTGTGACTTTGAACTCTGGTTTCAGTTCTAGCAAGGTCGAGCTCAGAGCATAACTGTATATAATTTGAGGTAGGAAACCTAAAGTTGGTGTGAGGATATATTTTGGGATCATGGCGTGTCCCATACACCTCTGGGTCTCTTTGACATGTAGCTTGTACATAAGCATGTATAAAATATGCAGCTTTAGTTTTATAACTTAATTAATCATGCCACGATTGTCCAAACATGAACGATCTGGCGCAATTGGAATGATATTGGCCCACTTCGAATCGAACTAAAGTTCCTACTAAAGATCTTACGTAATAGATGCATGCGTACGTTTACACCCGAATGGCTACAGTTGCAACCTTTTAATTTGTTGTCAAGTAAACAAAGTGAATTGCCCTGTATGCCCCACTTCAATTCTTCATCGTAGACAAAATGGGTGTGCATAAACTGCTCAGCCTACTCTAATAAATAATTATGAATAAGAGGGACCACAAATCGAACACATCAAGGATTTATTTTGTAAAATAAAAACATTTTGAGGCTATTGATAGATCTTGAACTCATCTTGCTAGATAGGTCTAGAGGAGGGAAACAGACAAGCTACTAGAGTAACGGTGCTCTGACCCACCGTTGATCTTTAGTAGGTTCATGACGTCACTATAGTAGCAACTATCGATGTTCGAATTGAACTTTAGTTACTATAGTAGCAACAAAACTTCGATTCAAAGTGGGCCATTATAATTGCCATCAGTCAACTATATAGAATAGCTACCAGTCTGATAATATAAGTGGTCATTAATACACGTAAAATGTTGTAATAATATTTCTTTCTTTTCCGAGTGGGAGCGCAGTGGCTCAGTGGTAGAGTGCTTGACTCGAGACCGAAGGGTAGCGGGTTCGAGCCTCACCGGCGTCACTGCGTTGTGGTCCTTGAGCAAGACACATTTATCCTAGCTTAGTACTGGTTAAACCCAGGAAGAACCGTCCCGCATAACTGAAAGATTGTTGAGTGGACGTAAAGAATCAAATCAAACAAAACTTTCTTTTCCGAATGGTTATGTTCATTAGTCTATAAATGAAATTGTCTTCAGTGGAGTTGTATGATTATCAGAACATAGCACCAGCCTGTAGACTAGCAACAAATTAGGAATATGTTTATATGGAAAAAATGAAATGACTATTTGAAAAGTTCTAGGCCTTTGGGAAAGGCGATCAACTATACAGCGTCTCAGAGATCGTTATCAGGCTACAGGGACAGTTAAATATCGACGCAGGTCTGGTTAACCAAAAATGACGACATGACGTTAAGACGACATCTTACATCGAGTGTATCAACGATATTTGCATCAACGGTATCCGTTCTGGCTGGCTATCGTCAGTTCCAGACAAATAATAGGGCTTCGAGGGTAATTTGTTTCCAGGTTTTTAATAAAAATGTTTTGATACAATTAATTTAAATCACGTCTCATTCCTAGACAAATTTCTATTTGCAACTTTAGAATCTAAGGGTATCGCTATTCGACAGACTGTTGTCCTAACATTATTTATTATATGGCATGAAATTAAGAACATGTTTTGCGGACGTGCTGATGTTCATTGTTGCCAAAACTAAAAAATTGATACATTAAAAATAAGTAAATATTTATTAATTTCATTTTTTGCGTTTTTAAAGTCTTTCAGTGTACGGCGCTAGGTGCCGCTTTAGATAACTGTTTGTGTTTTTCTTTTGCCAGAAGAGTATCTTACCCACCGACTCAATAACTATTGTTACTGTTCATTCACGATATCTTGGCTCAAAGAAACCGTTAGGTGGATTTTACCATTACATCAAATAAGGGAACATGGGATTTGATGCATATTAACGGTATAATGATATCAAAACAGTTTATACGTACATGTATCATAATGAACTTTTAAACGGCTTCGTGGCTCAGTCGGTAGGGCGCACGTACACGTTGGTTATATCTTTTTGAATAGTACGGAAGAGATAGTCGTTCGAAACCCAAAATCAAAGTTTTTTTTTTATCATGTATAGTTTTTACATGATTTAACAATTTATACATATTTCACACTTGTCAAAGTCGCCAAGCTCCATGCTGTCTCTTCATGGCTTCTGAGGCGCGATGACTGCAGGCTCCAAGTCAGCTTTGATGCGCGACATCGTTTTGTTTGATATGCCGGTCAGCTTGCAGGCTCCCTCTCTATAAGATAATGATGCAAATAGTACATCATTCACGGCATCTTCTTCGCGTACTTTTAAAGTAACATGTGCAGTATAGGGTCCGTAACAGCAATTTGTCTGGCTTGCATAACAGGCTTGATGAGACGTCTATCGTTGATAGGCATCGATGCCATATGGCAGCTAAGTTTGGGTTGTTTGTTGATGAGGACCATAGCAAGCTTCCTACGTTATACTGGTTACCTAAACTTCATAAACGGCCCTATAAGTCGCGTTTTATTGCTAATTCTAGTGCATGTACAACTACTGAGTTGTCTATTCTTTTGACTTCTTGTCTCACTGCAATTAAAAGCCATGTCATTAAATATTGCACAACAGTTTATGAAAGAAATGGTAAAAATTTATTTTGGTCTATTAAAAATTCAGGTGAAATTCTTAATAAATTGAAGTCTAGAGGTTTTCTAGCATCTGGTTTGTCTACATATGATTTCTCTACTCTCTATACTACATTGCCTCATAATCTAATAAAAGAAAAACTAACAGAATTAATTGAACAAACATTTAACTGAGAGGGCTCACTTTATTTGGCCTGTAATGATAAAAATGCCTTTTTTACTTCTGAACAACCTAAACGATATAAATTGTGGTCATGTCAGAAAATGTGTGATGCGCTCCATTATCTTTTGGACAATATATTTATAAGATTTGGCTCAAAATTATATAGACAAATTGTCAGTATTCCAATGGGTACTAATTGTGCTCCTCTTGTTGCAGATTTGTTTTTGTTTTGTTATGAGAGAGACTTTATGTTATCTCTGTCAGACAATAATCAATCTGATGTTATTGAAGCTTTTAACTCTACCTCCAGATATTTAGATGACTTACTTAATATTGATAATCCTTATTTTGAACAAATGGTAGGTCAGATATATCCCACTGAACTTCAGTTAAATAAGGCGAATTCTTCTGATACTGAAGCTCCGTTTTTGGACTTGAACTTGTCAATAACAAATGGCATAGTTTCTTCTAAAATTTATGATAAACGGGATGATTTTAATTTTGAAATAGTAAATTTCCCATTTCTGGATGGAGATGTTCCTCGCTCTCCTTCCTATGGTGTATATATTTCTCAGCTTATTCGTTTTGCTAGAGTATGTTCTAATGTTGATGACTTCAACAGCAGAAACTTATTTTTAACTGCTAAATTATTAAAACAAGGTTATAGATATCATAAAATTCGAAAAGCATTTTCTAAATTCTACCACAGACACTCAGAGTTAATTGTTAAATACAACATTGGATTAAAAACTCTTCTGCAACGAGGCATATCAGAACCTATATTTTATGGTGATTTAGTCTATAAATTCAAACGAATTGTTGGAAAACCTAATTTTAGTGATCAATTCAAAAAGATAGTTAAACGTTATATAAGGGTTGGATATAACTTGGATATCATGCGACAATCTGCATGCCTAGTTGTAAACCCAATCACGGTTTAAAGCTATGGTTTCCTCTTTAATTGCACGACGGTGGGTCGGGCCTCAGACTCTATGACGGCTCTGACGTAAAGCTTTAATCGGTGGGTTGGTGCCTGATGCTTATCTGTAGCTGGACCCACCGTGGCTCAACTTGAGGTTTTCTTTAGCTCTGACTATCTGTGAGTCAAGAGCCCTTTTCTTTGTTTCATCATGGTGTAGTAATTTGATTAGAGTGTTTTTCCATGATGATACATTGCATTAGTTAGATGGCCTCCATGCGAGCTGAACATTTTTGTACTTCAACAACGGCAGAATCTAGGGCGAAGATTTGGTGCCAGTAAAATGCATTCAAGCCCCCCGGTGGCTTAGGCTGCTGTCCGTTCTAAGGCGGTGGTTCTGTTGTTGTTGACTTTCTGTTTATTGTTACTCCCATTGTGGGAGTCTGTAATTGTTCTATGTTTTGTTGTACGTTACTTTATGTCCATTTTAGTATTGCAATCATCTTGATGGGGAAGAGAGAGCTGATTGCTTTGCTTAATTTGTCTTCCTGGTGTCTCGTGATGGTTGAGCGGCTCTTCCTCGCGGTGCCACGGGGTTGTCTGCAGTTTGTGATTGTGGTATTTCCTGATCATACTCATTTACTATTTTTGCGATCGTAAAGCCTGCCTATCAGACATTTCTACAGCCAAGAGAAGTATTCGCAGTAAAAATAAAATGTTAGTGAAAGCATAATTGAGCATGAAAATCATGAGAGCGATCGAGATATGAGTGACAAAACGAAAAAAAATAGGATTCCATAGGACTCGAACACCATAACCACAAACATGAAATCAAATATGTTTGATACGAGTCGTAGTTCTCCACGCTATCCTCTACACCACACAGATTGATTGAAAATTGCATCACGTATATATAGCTTAATACTATATTTATTTAAGAGCATTAAGAAGAAGCTACCTATATTGATGTAATGGTTAAATCCACCTAACGGTTTCTCTAAGCCAAGATATCGTGAATGAACAGTAATGTTCGTCTATGACGTTGTTTTAGTGCAGTGTAAACAATAACCAAATTTGGAGGTGTTCCCAACATACAAGGCGCACATGCTGTTTTCAACTAGGCAAGCAGCCCTCCTTTAAAAAGGAAAATTTATTCCAACAAAATCACTAGGTTCTAAAACGTTTAGTCATAAACAACTCAGCATGAAGTTCCAACTGTTATAATTATCAAAATACTGAAAAATAAATACTTGCTTTTTTCAGACGCTTAGATATTGTATTATTTCATGAACATAAATTGGTGCGGTTTCAACATTTATGAGCAGGATAAATGTCATATTCATTTGAGTTGAGTATAAAACGGTTTATAACCTCGTGGCAAGACATGTTACTTAACACTTTACCTCATAACAGGGACTATCTATATCAACGGGACTGAAATTTGAGCGGAAATATTTAATAAAATTTCACTTATGTTGTAGGCCATAGTTACCTGTCCGATAAGCTAAAGCAGCAGATATTTTATAGACTGGCCCGAAATTTTGACCAAAAAATCTTACCCCTGGTAGAGTTTACACTTCAAAACAATCAATTGAGGTGGCATCCGAATAAATAAGCATTGGAAATTGAATGTAGTGTGTCTAGTAAATAAAATGAGGTCCTTTTAAAAACATTTTTAGCCATAGCCTTCTAATTTACAAGCTGAAAGGTGAGCATTGAAATCAGAAAGCAATGAAAGGGAGTGTGGAATTGTCGTAAAATAACGTCTTTGACGATTCAAAATAAGTCACAAACAGGGGCTTTACATATTTATGAACTAAGTAGTCTATTTCTTTTGTCTTTTTTCTCAACTATTTACTAATCCATTATTTGAAGAAGGCTCTCATTTCATTGAGAAATGTTCGTGTTCAACGGTCCACCCATTTTTATTAAAAAAAAACACAAAAAAACAAGCCGCCACTTTCTTACACACACCCTTGTAATATCTTCCCTATTTTCACTGCGTCCAGGCCTCAAAGTCGAAGTTATTTAAATACTGGGTGACTAAAGATATATTTTTCTTTCTTTTTACAGCGGCATTTTTGAAAAAAAATGTTGCAGATTTTTTTTATTAGAGTGTTTTTCCGTGAGATACATTGCATTAGTTAGATGGCCTCCATGCGAGCTGAACATTTCTTGTACTTCAACAACAGCAGAATCTAGGGCGAAGATTTGGTACCAGTAAAATGCATTTAAGCCCCCTGGTGGCTTAGGCTGCTGTCCGTTCTAAGGCAGTGGTTCTGTTGTTGTTGACTTTTTGTTTATTGTTACTCCCATTGTGGGAGTCTGTAATTGTTCTATGTTTCGTTGTACGTTATTTTATGTCCATTCTAGTATTGCAATCATCTTGATGCGGAAGAGAGAGAGCTGGTTGCTTTGCTTGATTTGTCTTCCTGGTGTCTCGTGATGGTTGAGCGGCTCTTCCTCGCGGTGCCAGGGGGTTACCTGCGGTTTGTGATTGTGGTAGTTCCTGACCATACTCACTTACTATTATTTTAAATATGTTCCATTTTGTCACCTTGTATGGGAAAATAGGTGAAAATAGGTAATGCGGAAATTGAAAGATAATTGATCATTGTTTGTTACTACAAATGGATTTAATTATTATTTCTTCTAAACGGATTATAGCCGATTATTTCCGCATTATTAATTCTGTTGTGACTGGCCAAATTAACCGCTGAAACACTGTCAGTTATCGCAAAATCGCCTACAAAATAAAACGTGATAAACTACGAGAGTGTTATCCTGTCTAAATAGAGAGTCCTTGTCCATAATAACGCCCTTTGATGCGTTTGAAATATCACTTATTTGAAAATATTATGGAAAATAGAGCATTTGCTCCATTTTCCATAATATTTTCAAAAGTATTCAAAACTTAATTTAAATTTTTCTTAAATTTTTCCAATGTTGTCTAAAAATAGAAAATGATGTCATGATCTAAATCAACCTATTGAGTAAAGGGTTAACACATTTATGCCTCATAGTATCTTAAGCATGTTAACCATTCGCCTTATACAAAACAATGCATTTAAAAGTGGCGTCTGCTGCACCAAGCTGCTAACATTCCATACTAATTTCAGCATACAGACAAACTGTGTTGACCCTGATTAGACTGCTCCTAGAGGCGCCCATACCATGCACACTGTTTGATAAAGAGACTCTTTAAAAAACAGCAGATGACATTTAGTGGCAATTAGCAGCCGAAGGGTTAAAATTGTCAGTTGTACATCACATAGTATATGCAATTGTATTTAGTTTTAAAATAAATCAGACACATAAAACCTAATTATGCATGCATTTTGAGATTATAATTTGACTTATTTCCCGTTCTGAGAAGAAAATTCAATAAATTCATTTTCAACAGAACAAATATTCAATTTCTAGAAATCATATTTTCAAATGATTTAAACTCTAAGTTCATCAGTATACATGTTTATCAATTCATTAAATCATTAATTCATTAATATTTCATACAAAATGCTTACACATTTTAACTAGAACACAGAATTGTCACACCATGTTTGATAAGAATAGACTTGATACATAATAATTAGGCAATATAAACATTATGTTACAAAGTACAATATATCTACACAATTAATTTACACATAAAGGTATTAACAAATAATATTTGGGTTTGGGCGAGCGGGCATTTTAATTTCAAAATTGGAAATCTTCTCAGAACGTCCTAATCTTGTCAAAAACGATTCACACTGTGACGAGCTGCGCAAAATTTTACCGTCATAAAGAAAATGAATGGACCAATAGAAGAAAAGTTTACAAATCGGTTCCGCTTAAGTGAGTAATATTGAAGGAGTCACCAATAGGACTGAAATCACCCAAAATGTTTCATAATCAAATATATGTAGCGTAGTAAAAATCCCCAAATTATTCATGCGTTTTCCAGGGGACAAATTACTACAAAATCTATAGTTTATTTGATATTATAATTTGACGTATTTCCCGTTCTGAGAAGAAAATTCAATAAATTCATTTTCAACAGAACATTATATTCAATTTCTAGAAATCATATTTTCAAATGATTTAAACTCTAAGATCATCAGTAAACATGTACATTAATTCATTAATATTTCATACAAAATGCCAACCCACAGGCCAAAAAATAATGTTAAGTTAGCTTCTCGGAGAAGCTCACAAAACATAATATATACACACACTTGAAACACATGTCAGTAAATTAAGTTACATATATACTAATATTGGTACGCAGAAGTGGAGATACTGTTTCTGACCTGAATAAATTTAAACTAGAAATTTTTTCTTAAAGCAATGAAATTTACCTCGTAAAGTTTTTGTTCATTTTCAATAATCTCTAGTAATCAAAATTTTTAATATCTACTATAACTGTTCGCAAGGATTTTAAATAACTTTCTAATTTAGCTCAATATGGATACTAATCAATTTACCATATGCGAAATTAAATAAATGTACTTGCAGTCAAAACTCAAATCCTACTTAGCAAACAATTAAATGGCAATAATGATTTGTAATCCCTCTAAGTATTTAAAAAAATAATCTATGATAATGTGTAATCAGTGCCGTCAATTATCAAGTTGTTTACATTCTATATGACTGGTCTATGGTTAATAACTAACACAAATAACAATCTCAATGGTCATCATGATAGCAATAAATTGAAATTGGTCAAAGGGAGATTACTTCATTTAAGCAGTAAACTGTTTTTGAAAGAAGTTTTATAAAAAAAAATGAAGCCTATAAAAATATTATTTCTAATGATATCAACATGCTCTAAGCACTAGAAAAAACAAAACATCTGAAAATGTTATCTGCCAAGTAGTCTGTTGCATATATTCTTGCTAACTTTAATAACAAAAGTATGAACACAGAGGCCAACAATGTGGACCAAGATCAGACCGTTTTATGTTTATCAGAGGGGTTTCATTTAATGCTGTTATTATTCCAACCCTCAGGATTGTGTGTACAATGTACTTCTTTTCTGGATCATGTATGTTTTTTCTGTCATTTGTTTGTTATGCCTTTGTGTGCGTCTGTTTATTTGTGGCTTGTGGTCACCTGCTGGGAAAGGGCTGACCTCTTGGCTCTCATTTGTGGTGTCCAACTGTGATTTGTCACTTTCCCATTGGTATCCTGGGTCAGGTGTGATATTCTTGATTGTATCGATTCCATATCTTTGCACCATTTCTTACTTTTACTAAATAATTCAGCGGACAACAAGGGCAGATATCATTTGTTATGATTGGCTCCCATAGTTTTTACAGCTATCATAATGAGCTAAAGGGTAAAAGCAAAGCAAAAACATACAAAAAATGTAAGCAACTATCAAACAACACAACACTCTTACCTATTTACAGCAAGAAACAGCATAAATGTAGCACTAGTCTTTACCAAATATGCTTGTATTTACTTGCACTTGTAATATTCTTCTATATACTACAACAAAAATGGATGTGAGAGTTAAGATAACTGAAGGATTACATGTTTATGTACCCTTTATGTACCAATCCCATTTTCAAATACATGTATAGACTAAACTTATGGAACACTCATGCCTATAATGTCAAACTATTTAGTCTCTAAAATTTGAACAGATTGTTTATATTTGGAAAAATATACCCCAATCAAAAGCCTATCACTTGATTCATGATTTAAGTATGTATTTTCTTAAAATTTTGAGTGATTGGCACTCAAAGGTGAAATTTGAGTATTTTAAAAGGTGTATTTTAAAAATTCTCTTACACAATTAAATTTTATATATTGAGAGTAGAAATTACTCTTAGGAAGAAATGTTTTAACCTGTTTGTCCCTTCAGTATTTAAATGAAGACCAAGGTCTCTTTAGCATAGAGCTCCACGGAAACTTTGCCACAATGAGTAAAGGGCTTGTATGTACAAATTACTTGAAAATTCTGGCTTTTACTCATTTTCTTCTGCAAATAAGAATTCACAGACCTTATCATTGGATCTGTATCTAAATGATCCCTTGGTCTTGGAATTATGGCTGAAATGACAATCTTAATGTCAGGCTTCTGTAATCAAATCAACAAAATCAGACAAGATAGCCCAAAAGATGCCCTATTATTGGTACTGACATTAAAAATAACTGTGTCAAAATTTCAAAATTGGAAATTGAACATTAAAAGCTCCAAGTAGCATCTCAATCGCATTTACTGTTTGTGAGAAAATAGCAAACTTATGGTGATGCATTTTCAAAGTCCTCTAGTATGTAAGAATTTATACTTTTACTTACCAAATTTCTTATGAGACCGGAAATTTTAAGAGCTTCTATAACTTATACTACTTCTTTGATCTCTTGTTTTTCAAAATAACACACACAAAAGCAACATCGTATAAGATTTATGACATATTTTAGCTTCTAAGCATAGCCAAAGAAAGTTTGTTATAAAAGGAGAATTTAATTCAATTGTAATTATATAAATACAAAAATCGTTTTGAGTGTTTCCGACCATTATTGATAAAATAAGATAATGAATATTAGAATTATTTTCCTTTTGGGGTATTGGTAATAAGAAACTTATGTTTTGTTTGAAGAACAATAGTTTGGTAGCGTAATTCACATGCCCAGTACTGCTGTCTTCTTAAATGCGAAAGAACATATATTTTTCTCCAAAATATCAGGTTAAAAAGTGTTGCATAACACCGTCACGCCTTACTTTGCAAATTATAGGCGAGCCATCATTGTATTTGAATTTAAGACTGCTTCAAAATATAGTAATAAAAATATATATTAAACTATAAATATTTGAATACTTGTTTTTGTTCTCTATAAACCCAGAAAATGATGTCTGAGCCATCATAAACATTTTTTACGAAAAAGCAAAGCTTTAAGAATGACCAAAAATAAACCTCTACCAGAAAAATAGCAAGAAATATTCTAGATGACGTAAATCACATAACATATTTGCTCACTTGTGTCGAAATTAATAAGTTATAAATTAAAGTCTATAATATTATATATCATATACACTGAACCAAAGTTATAAGTGGCCACCTACACAATTTTTGTGCCTGTTCAGAAATTAAACATCGCTTTTGCAAAATTTTAATTCCATTAAATAATTCAAGACATTTTTGAGACTCTGAAAATTATGCCATTTAAAAATGACTGGTATATCTTGCACAGACGAAGTTAGAGTAAAGGTACCTTCATTTCAAAAGTCACACTTTTTACTGTAATATAAAATATTCCTGGAATTTGTTATCCATTTATATTTTAATTAGTTTGAAGCTGTTAACAAGAGCTGTGATATAAGATAAAAAAGAATCAAAAGTTTTGTGACAGTTGAACTCTCCGTTCCTCTTTTACGTTAACATGAAGGCAGCCACTATTAGCAGCATAATCTAAGAGTTTTAGGTTTAACCATGCAATTTGCATATCAACTTTGCATTGCTCTATATGCTTTATTATCTGTGGCATGGCATTAACATTTTCAGCGATAATTTATTATGAATAGGCTTCAATGTTTTATTTAGAAAATCAAAAATATCTTTGGCATATGCCATTTAAATGACCTTTAAAATTTCACGATAAAACCAGAAGTGGAAACCAGTCTTGAAAAATAACTGTAAAAATGGACTGATCAAGCTGTATTTTGTTTGGTCTAACACGTTTACATAAAATAAAACGCACACAAAGATATTAGTATATGCAGTTGATTATTTTCGAAAATATCAGAAAATGTAAAAAAAGCTTTTTAAAAAAAATCATACAAAATCGTTCATAAGCAAAAATTCAGAGGTTCAGTGTTTTTTCAAGTAGGCTGGATGGGTTTGAAATCACCTGCTCTTCAATTCTAAAAAAATGCACTAAAAACCCTTAATTTCTTCAAAACTTTGATTTTTGCATTTTTGAATCCAAAAATTGCGAAGTGATAGAAAACTCTTTCAAAGCACCACTTAACTTTAGTCCATTGAAATGCACGTATTTTGGCAAAACTTCATTTCAATAACATTAGCGCTAAGTCAGAAAAAATGAAATTGAAAAGTGGCCACTTAGAACTTCGTTTCAGTGTAAACTAATCAATTTGTCAGCAAAACGACTCATACTATTGTTTAACCGCTCATTTATGATTCTGTTCTTGTAACGATTCATGCACCCTTTTAATGTTACAACTGATACATTTGTCAATGCCGTGTTTAGAGCGAATACATGTAAAAATTGCTTCTTCAACTGGTTCACCTGTACTTGCTAAGTTATGAGTTTCAGTAGCCAGGGCTGGGTCAATACAATAGCCATGCTTAGCAGCTGCTTCATTATATCCCCCCTCATTACCATCACAATCTGTGTTGATGCTGTAACGTTGACTTCTCTGATTAGGCTGACTGGGGCTTTTCTTGTTACTCTTGCTAGATTTTGTGCGATTAAAACCAAGATTTTGGTTACTTTCATCTGATTGTAGATCATCGAAAACCTCCTGTACTCCTTTATCATAATAAGCATCATCACTGGCTGGTATCCCAAACTTCTCAGCTTGTTTTCTCTTCCCTCTCTTTTCCAAATGACTTTGGCTTGGATCTTTCATTTGATGGCTCTGTTTTATGTGTGGCTTTGTCATTTCCCCTTTTTGTACTCTAGAATGGTCATGTTCTCGAGAAGGGATCATTTTACAGGTTTCTGCAAATGAATTTCATCATGGTGTGTTAATTTGATTAGAGTGTTTCTCCATGATGATAAATTGCATTAGTTAGATGGCCTCTATGCGAGCTGAACATTTCTTGTACTTCAACAACAGCAGAATCTAGGGCGAAGATTTGGTACCAGTAAAATGCATTTAAGCCACCCCCCTGGTAGCTTAGGCTGCTGTCCGTTCTAAGGTGGTGGTTCTGTTGTTGTTGACTTTTTGTTTATTGTTACTCCCATTGTGGGAGTCTGTAATTGTTCTATGCTTTGTTGTACGTTACTTTATGTCCATTCTAGTATTGCAATCATATTGATGGGGAATAGAGAGCTGATTGCTTTGCTTAATTTGTCTTCCTGGTGTCTCAAGATGGTTGAACGGCTCTTCCTTGCGGTGCCATGGGGTTGTCTGCGGTTTGTGATTGTGGTATTTCCTGATCATACTCACTAACTATTTTGGATAACATAAAAAACAAACGATTAAATAAAGAACAAACGCAATCAGTCAGTATTCACAAACAATTGCATCAAGTCCTGTCAATACAGGACATAGTCTATTTCCTCAAGTTATTTGTGAATATAATAAGAAATATTTGGACCAGCTCATGACATTTTGGTACTTTTTGCATTTTTGCTGTCATCCTTTAAACGTTCACTCCCACCTATCTTGTGATGTTTAGGCCAAATATATTTCTACTTTATGGTGACAGGAAGTATTTTTGTAATTTTTGCAGAGGCGTTATGAGGAACTGGAATGATTTTACATTTGTACCAGCGGTTTAGGAGGCAATGTCGTTTACAGATATCTCTTATCTTCAGCTCTTGTCACCATTGTTTTCTGCGTAGCAAAACAAAGTCTGCAAATTTGGTTGGGGGATTATGAGAAACAGCCTGTGAAACTATAATGAATTTGAGTCAGTGATTCAAGAAAAGATGTTTAAACATGCTCTTATTTTCAGTTCTGGTGGGCAGTTTGTTTGACAGAGCAAAATCATTTGTGCAATTGTGGTAGAGGACATTATGGGAAACATTCCTGTGAATTCTTTTTTCAAATTTGGAAAAGCCGTTCAAGAAGAGCTGTTCTTTAAAGAAAAGGTTTACGTTGCCCTATAAACGTTTTCTATCTCAGGCATGTGACTTAATCAGGTCATGATGACGTAGCACTTTTCGAATGACTTCACTAATGACGCTTAATCAACACAAAAATCGAAAATTACGTCGAAGAGTGAAAAATGGGTAAACTGATCAATAGAATACCAGGTTTGCGTCTTTTGATATCAAGTTAACCAGGCGCAGCTTTGAGAACGCATGTTGACTCGCTCGACAAGCTTCGTGATGTCAACAAGCGTTCTCAAAGCCTTGCCTGGTAAACCTGATATCAAAAGACACTCATCTAGTATTCTCTATTCATTGGTTCATTGTCTGTTGTTGTTACATGTAAGTGTGTGATGTTGTATTTTGTCCTGGGCTTGTAATAAAGCTACTTACGTCTTTTCTATTGTTGCAATTGTCTCACTACGGCAGAAAGAACGGACTGCTTTACTTTGATTGTACTTCAATTAATGTAAGTATATTCGTTTGTGGTCTGTGATTGTACAATTTCCTTTTCATATCCACTCATGTCTTAACATACAAGGAAGGCAATAGCATGACAGAAACTGTTATATTACCTTTGGGTCTCTTCAGGTGGCCACTAAGCTTTGTTTCATCCTCAATATTCAAACTTTGTATTTCCTAAAATGAATAATATATAATTATTGATTTCTGAGGAATAGTATGGTACAAATGAATGAATAAAGAGACATTGTCCATGATGTGTCACCGTAGGTACAAGAATCTAACTTATTTTTCCTGTTGTATTTTATTACAGTGTGTTCAATAGTCACAATCGTTTGTGATGTGGTTAAAACGCTAACACAATCATAATTGGTCCATCATACATGAGAACACGTGCGATTATGTGTGTGCTGTGATTTATAAAATAGTATTGATAAATCTTTAACGCCTTTTATCTGTGTAAGAGGCTAATACTAATGAGAAAACCATACTCAGCTACATTTTCCCTGTATCAGCCTATGTTTAGCATGAGACACTTGGGGCAGAGTCATTTTTTGGCCCCAGAGCTTTAATTGAAGAGTATGAGCGGGAAAAGCCCAATCATACACTGCAGACCAACCAAGGCACCATAAGGACGAGACACAGAGCACTCTAACAGCCAAATGACATCAAGAAAACAATTCAAGTAGATTGCACAACCCTTCCCAAGCCAGCTGATTGCAAATTAGAAATGGCACTAAATACTGCACAGCAAAACAAGTACCATACACAGCCAAATAGACTTGGTAGACGTTCACATAGTGATACTACAAACCAAATATAAAGGCTCTAGGTTTAGTGTTTTCAGACCAGAAGATTATTGATGTTTTTTCACTGAACATGTATAATCCTATGTAAAATATGTGACACCGGCGTGGGAGACTTTTTTTTTCTCAATGGTCATAATTTAAACAAAAATTTGGTTGATTTGCACTAGGTTATGTAAAACACCAAGGACCGATGCCTTGTGGTTTCAGGCAAGATTTTTCCATGTTTTTTTTCTAAAACAAGAGAGTGCTTGGGCCCTGCGTCGCTCATCTAAGATTGACTGTTGATTATGTCAGGGAAAAGCATGTTCCTGCCCAACATCCAGCTATGAACCATTGGCGGATGGCTCTAGGGTTCTGGACAATCAGAACTGCCTCCACCAATTCGGTGGTATTCCGTGGAATCAGACCTTGGATGTACATTGAGGATCTACTTTGATAACGTGACGCTGACGTTACATACCGTGACGTGGACATCACAGAAACCATGCCAACACAATAACAAGTGTGATTGCAGCAAAATAAACGAAGGTGTGTGAAAGGGCAGCATTGCACGGTGTTTAATGCATCACTTCCGTTAATTTGATATGCAACATGAATACTTTCAATTCTACCAAGTAGTTTAGGAGAAGATAATTCAAGTAAATTGTTGACTGATGGAAGGACGACGGATGGACGATGCAGTGCGATGAAAATCAGAGAAAAACAAAAGCTTATCTTGAGCCCATGGCTCATGTAAGCTAAAAACTTAGCTTCGGGTTTGAGCCAGTTTTTGGTGCCTGGGACATAATTTGATCAAACAAGGTAGATGTTTACTATGTGATGTTAAGTAAGTAAGTAAGTAAGTATTTTTTATTTACTGAGGGTGACCCAATTGTCAGAACCAATCTTCCTTGGGGCCCTCTTTTACAAGGTAACATACAATTTATATACATTAATTAGATAGAACAGAAACTGAATTATGTTAACAAATATCAAGGCTCTAGAACAAAAGGTTTCAGACGAAATGATGTTTTATGTTCTCCCAGTACAAAATGTGACCCTGGGGGCAGGAAAATATTTAGCCTAGGGCCGTCATTAAAAAACAACACTTGGGGTAGATCTACAAGCTGACGCTTCGTGCAAAATACAATGGCTCTCGGCTATACAGTTTCAGACAAAAAGAATCTAAAAGTTTTCATTCAGAGAATCTATTTCATCTCATTCGGCCTGGCTATGCTACGGACTGACACCATTTAAACTAGTCTAAGAGGATCATACAAGGATCATTCCTGTTAAGTTTAGTCTAAATCCAGCCTAAAGGTTAGGGAATATACCCTTCAGAGCATTTAATGACAATGGGCGAATGACAATAGCAGACGGACATTCAATTTTTTCCAGCATTCCTTTGGCTATCTACATGCATATGATAATAGTAACTTACATGGCCTCGTGTTCGACGGGTATTCCCATCTACACTGTCATTTAAGAGGCTCTCTTGTGCGTTATTATCGTCGTGACAGAATGTGCGGTTGTCCTGCATAGTTTCCTGGACAGGCACATCAGTCCAATTCTGTGGCGAGTCTTTAACAATTTCTTCCTTTGTTGTTGAACAACTCACACTGGTTATCTCGTCTATGGCATCTGATAATGACTCTATGTCTAAAATCAAACAAAAGGCATGCAAGAAACTTCAATAAAATTACCACACATCCTTTTAAGCCAAAGTAAGAAAGGCGGCAAAGATCAGGAATCGATACAATCACGTACCACACCTGACCCAGGATATCTCATGGGAAAGTGACAAAAACACAATTAACATCACAAACAAGAGCCATAATCAGTCCCTCTCCCAGCAGATGACCACAATGCAGCAATGAACAGACGCGAAAGCATGGCAAACACAAGACATAAATAACATAAATGATCCACAAAAGATATTCCGCCTTGGAACGGTCAGTTAAATATTTTACAGGATGGCTTAAACTGGTTTCACGGCGCCAACCTCACCCTTAGTTCAGATGTGGATCAAGACACACATGTGTTTGGCTTGCATGAAATACCCCTTACTTATCCATGCTTCATCTCCTAGAACATATAAATCGAGATATAAAAAGGAGATATAGCAAAGATAAGGACTCAACAGTACATAAAACTAAATACCGGAGCAAAAGAAATCCAATACGCAAATCCCAGTGGGCCACATAAGGCTTTCAATTGTAAATAATGGCAGTTTATTTTTGCCATTGTTTTTGTTCCATTATGGTAGGCAAGCAGAGATCCCAACAGAAAGATAAATCGCCCAGCTGGCCAGTTCGTAGCTTAACATACACACGAAAAACTAACCGGCAACCAATTAGAAACATCATTAACTAGACTAGTACAAATAAGGATGAAACTAACGACTATCGACTAATGACTAAAAACCAAACTCACTGTGTATAAAAGTGTACACTGTGTAACTAATTGTACTGAAGCGGAAAATGAATCTAAACACAAAAAAAGCGACAGCTATGTGCTACAACCTTTATAGTGAAGCGACTAGCAAACATGACTCGTAGGCTTGTGGTAACGGGTTTGAGCCTCATGACGGACACTCTTTTGACCGCTTATATACATACTGATAGGAATTTAAACTAACAGCTATTATTAAAGGATAGTCTTCTCTATCCACTTTTACTGTTATGCCAGCCAAGAGTGACAGTGACGTCATGTTTTGTTTACAAAGTTATCAGGGACTAATAACCGATGAATCACTTGTGTATTAATCCTATCTGCAGGATAGGATTAATACACATGTGATCTATCGATTCCCGTTAGCTCAAGTGGAGTGTACAAATTAATGTTGAACTTAACAATTGAAAACAAAATATTTCGTCACTGTCACTCTTGGTTGGCACGACAGTAGATTGAGTGACTGCATGATTGGCCAACTGTTTTAAAATGACAGATTAATTCTATCGATGTTAGTTCGATCGCCTTTCAGCTAAAAGAGGATGTATAGGCACCCTAAGTTTACCTCCCGAATGAGAGCTGGAGTCTTAACTTTCATAGGTACTGACGGGTAATGTAAAACGTGTTGCACAGAGTATCTAGACCTTCTTTCTGGAGGAAAATCTGCCTTTCCAAAACCATTTGTCCGTTCCTGATAGACCAACTAGTACTCGTAACACGGTGTGCAACGTATGTGTGCTAGGAGTCAACTGTTTTCGTTTTATTAAATTAAATTTGTTTGGATAGATCTTGTTATATATTTACTAGTGAACGATTTGTAGAGTATTTGGTCTTTGTTACATAGGTAAAAAGAATACAAATGCTTCGATGTATGTCTGAACTATTAGACGCCCAGAAATTGCATATTGAAGTTTTTAGAGCACCACACATTTTCAGTCGAGATTTCAAGATACTAGTAATGTAACATAGCAGTCTCCACATCGTGTATTAGGTCAAATATATGACAACATCTACTCATTCAAATTTATTATGAAAAAAGCAAAACGGTGGACCTCTAAATCACAATATGCTGCACCCCGTGATAAGCAACATGATCAGTCTATCGGAGCCTTTAATTACAGACAAATATCCAGGTTCATTGGTTTGTTTCTATGAATGGAAAACATCGACTTCCTGAACAACTCGGCTAAATCGAAATAGGATAGAGAGACAAACTTACTCCTAAGGCTTCTGGGTTAATTCAAAATTAAGTAACTCAAGAAGACCCTGTCTTTTCTGTTATAAGTACTACAGCTCTACCAATAAGGCGGCGATCACGAACGCTCTGATTGCCCAGAACAACGGCTTCGATCATTTACCAAAGTAGAAGAATGTTGACAGAAGTACGGCTTTACTGTGTGTGACAAGCCAGCACACAACTCGACTATCACGGTTACTTTTCTCCTAGGGTAGGGCAAAAAGTTCTAATGAATAAAAAAAAGCAATATAATTATTCAGAAGTTAGATATATTAGCGGTATTCAATGCAATAAACGATGGCCAATTGTATATACATGTATTGAGGGGTCACAAGTTATATTTTCGGAAAAAATGCATTCTTTCACTGACGATCGATTTTGTATTAGTAAACAGTGTAAACTCTGATCAAATGCGCATCTGGGTCTGCACTGTTTGCCAAAATACGGATTTAGGAACCAATAGTAGATAAAGGGATATTAATGTCTGCGAATAATTTGGTCGTTTTATTAACACTTCCTACACTCTAACCAATTAAGTGGGTGAAGAGCTATCCTACAAAAGTAAACATGAGAGCAAGGTGTGTTCGAAATGTAATGTGTGTGATCAAAAAAGTGAGTATGACCAGGAAATTATGCAATCATAGACCACAAGCTAACCCTCGCCACCGTGAATTAAACACAGACCACTGACAGCTACATGACAACCGTGGGACTGAATTTTAATAAATGTTTAGTTTAATCTCTCCAGATGTAAGTGACCTCACACCGGATGGTGTGCGTGCGAGCGAGCGTGCGTGCGTGCGTGCGTGCATGTGTGTGTGTGTGTGTGTGTGTGTGTGTGTGTGTGTGTGTGTGTGTGTGTAAATTTCCGTCAACAGCTTAGGCCAAGCGGAGCCAGTGTCATGGCTTAAAGCCGCATCTGACAAACTGAAGAAGCCAGATAACCGTAGTAGAAAGGAAGTCTATAATCGATATTTCGATAACTCTCAGCGACTGCTAAGGTCAGTCTAAGTATGGGTTCTCAATCCCAACCCCCTCCCCTTCCCTTACCAACAAACACACGCACTCACGTGTTTGTTTGCATCTCCATACCCAACATATCAACGAAAAGCATTTACAACTACATCACTTCGCCTGGTATATAAAAAATAGTATCGGCGTTTGTGTTAGTGCGTGCACTGGGTTTCCTTCGATTAAACTTGACTTGTCCAATGGATACCAGGGCTATTTTATACAAGGCACTGTTTGGGCCCAGGTTTCGGGTGTGCAAGGACTGTTTTGACTCTCTGTCTGACAGCCGCAGTGATGAAAGGTGTGAAGGTGCGGGGAAGACTGCATGTGAGCTCTTGTACAGCCAGAGTCGTGTTGGTGTAGTGGGATCTCAGCTGTTCAGAGCTGCAGGGAATACAGAAACAGGCTTCGCTAACCTTATTTCTATTGCCTTTATAACAGCCTGGCAATCATTTATCAAAGAGGGTGCATGTCGGGGCTAGTGGGGTTCCCGTCCATATGGGTGTCGCCGCCCGAGTGCTTATTTGGACGGTTTCAGCTTGATTTGGGGTTTTGGCTGAAGATGTTAATGCGGAGACGCCTGTAGGTTAAAGCTCGAATACACTACCCTCTGGGTTTTGGCCGAGTCAGGTGGTATATATTTCCCTAGGGACTTCTCATAAGTTGAATAGTTTTAACTGCAGATCGCCGATATAACCATGGGTAGTATCTGAATGGCCACTTGTTCGAGTCTCAACAGGGCCAATGTGTTGTGTCCTTTAGGAAGACACTTTATATGTTCTGCTTAGAACTGGTTTAACCCAAAAATTTATGAAACGTCCCGATATGATTGAAAGATTGGTGACTGATGAGTAAACCATCAGCGCAGACAAAAAAGACATTTCGACATTATTTGAACAGTCATTTTAAAAGCCCAATAATGCCTAGCACCCATACATTGTATATACTGACTGACTTTAAAACGCAACACTTGGATAACAGCTTTTATTTATGTCTCGAAAAAGAAGGCAGAACAATAATTTTGATTGTATGTTAAAGAGCATTCATTTGTAAGTAAAATATGGAAAACTTGTCCAACTAAGATAAACTTAATGCATTATAATTTTAAAACTTTTTGAGATAGGGGCCAACTGTTTCATGTGACCAAATGTTATGAATGAAAGATTCCCTACTTCTTTAAATCAAGAAAGACTAGAAGCATCGAATTTGTATCATGGACTTCGTTAGTCATCGAGGAATCACTCTCATATTGATTGGCAGGTCTGCGATACAGCTTATTTGCGTAAATGACGTTTATCTGGGTGTACCCTTTCATTCAATAGCTTAAAATCTCCTCTACTTAAGAAATGTTTAAATGGCTAAATTCATACGGAGCAAATAACATCGTCCAGTTTAGTTGTACAATTAAAACTAAAGTGTTTGCTGAAGAAGTCAACTCGTGATGACATTATCGAAGCAAAGGAAGTTTACATTCAACAGTCTTTTGGAAGATATAAGGGGAAGTTAGTATTGCGTAATTAAAGTCCGTCAGTATATAAAGGAATTTAACAAACAGTGCAGATCCAACATAGACACAAGGCAGATGGTGAATGAAATAATGTCTGATAAGGTCTACGCTGTTTGCTTAAATGATACAACAATTTCTGTAAAGTGATCAAGCAAAACCAAAGACCCTATAATTACAGATCGACCAGTCAGTTTAGATGGATTGAAGACTCCAGTAGGCATAAATGGATTAACCGATCTACACTGTTCCATACTTAATCAATATTGAGTGCCCAATATTTCGTTGCTCTAATTGAGACAGCGGAGGGGAAAGGATGACCATAGAAACTATTTTAGAACGAATTTCGTCCAAAACGGGGTCTCTGAATTGGTAGCCAAGATTGCACCAGCGGTCCCGCCAGTGTGTGGTGAAAAACAGGTCTTTTCGACATCCCAAAGTGTTTCTAAAACTATATAATGTTATTATGTGATATCATATAAAACATTATTTTGGGTCTACATGTACATTGGCACATTCTACAGTCCCAATGAAAGAACAAATAAAAAAAAAGCCACTTGAGCGTTAGACTGGGGATCGAAAGGCTAATGCCAGTTCGAGACTCACCGCCAGCGCAGTCACTATTACACACGTTATCCACTGCTTACTACTGGTTCAACCTATCAAAAGAGGAAATCGTCCCAACATTACTGAAAATTTGTTGACGCGGACGTAAAGCTCCAAAAACAAACAAACAAAAACTTGAAAAAAAATATATGTTAGGTAGGAATCGAACCAGCGACCACACGGATATGAGTCAGCTGTTCTAACCACTAGACCACAGAGTCTGCTGTATTGCATGTCTCTTCTTTCGTTTTCTAATTTTGAACATGTTTGTAACTTTAGACGAGTACAACTATCCAAAACAGTGAATATACTTCATTGTATGCGCATGAATAATTTTCTAAGCGAGGCGGGTCTAGTTTCCATTAATATTTGTATCAATCAAAATTACAATAGACATGAAAATTATTCAAGAAATACACTGGAACAAATGATACTGAAGTTTGGGCTGTTATTTACACGAGCAGAAGCTGGCCATGTAGCAAATTTGTTGTGTTTTAAAATGTTGTTAAGTATAAGTTGAACCCGCCAGCATTCCTTAGTCATAAACTTTAGTCTTAGTCGTTAGTCAATCCTTATTTGTACTAGTCCACTAGTACCATCAATAGCTAGCAAGTGTGCTAAATTTATAATTTTATACGCTTATTTCATTTGAATCGTGCTTGTTAAACCAACAGGGGGTATAGTAAGATTCTAATCAGGGTGTTCCTTCATTACGTTTACCAAGACCCTTAGGGTCAAGAACGTAGCACTATGTTTCAACGGACTTACCCTTTTAAGAACATATTAATATCTGCCTCAGCTTATAATTTTATCTAAGCAAAAGACAATTAATCTTCGTTTTCGTAGAACAACTACTCTCTTGATTCATGGTTAAAACTAATTTGATTTCTTTTTAAGCTATAATCTATCATGTGTGTGTTTGTGGACTTAAACAAACATCACCAATAGATCGTTGTTGGGCGTCATTTGGCTCCACTAAGGTGTTTCTGTAGCTTTGACAGTCTGTGAGTTGAGAGTCCTTTTCTTTCATCCGGTTTTGTTGGAAGAGGTTAAGGACACATACAAATGAGAAAAACCACCCAACAACTATTAAAGCAGAAATGACCTAGTCCAATTGATAAGAGTTGGGAATAATTCAATTTGGCTTAATGGGTTAATAATATTAAATTTATCATAATCGAGCTGCACAATGATCCAATAGTATTTCGAGTTCACAATATTTTGCCTTGTCCTATAATTACGCATATAAAAGGGCAATCAATCCATTTTTAAATAACACCAAGCGAAGAGTCAGTGGCTTAACAGTAGAGTATTTGACTTGAGATAGTGTGGTCGCTGGCCCAAGCCCCATCAGTGTTTTTTTTTGTCTCTGAGTATTGCAAAATATCCTACGCTTAGTACTGATTCAACACAGTAAGCGTCTCGACATGACTGAACAATTTTTGAATGACACGTAAAGCATAAACTCAAACAATAACAACATAATTAAAAGGGAGAGTTACATGTACAGGTCTTAAGGTTTTTTTTCAAAATTAATTTTGTTTTGAAAAACATCTTTCAACATTTAGAGACTCAAACGGTTTGAATCCAGATTAGGACCAAAATCATGTCGATTCTGATCTGGATCTAAACTGTTTGCATAGGTTGTCAGCAGACAACAGAAGTAGCCGCTAGTAAAAAAAAGTTAAAGAAGTAACATATATTGCAAAGTTGTTTGCCACAAATTTTAGTTGCTGGTTTTGGGTTCGTATTTTGAAGCACAAGGTTTTTTTTCACAGTTGGATGTTTGTAGTTTAAAACTGAATAGCTTTTTAAAATTTTGGCATGCCGGGTAACTTTCCATGCTTTTTTCAAAGTTAGTAAGGGTGCAAAGATCAGGAGTCGATACAATCAAGTACCACACCCGACCCAGGATACCAATGGGAAATTATTTTTTATTCGAAACATCTTTCATGAACACTATCAGAGTGTCAAAACGCATGGATCCAGATCAGAACCGCAATAATCCTAATCTGAATCCAAACTGTTTGAGAAGGATATCAGCAGACAAAACATCGCCGCTAGCTAGGAAAGAGTAAAAGAATAAACGCACGCCTTGACAGTACTTAGCAACTGTCTTGCCAGCCAAGAGTTACATAGACCGTGAGCTGCTTATAGACCCCCCCTCCCACCCCCAGGGGGAATTTTGTACACTATAATTTTCTAAAACTACACTATATATAAGGCAAAATGACACATGTTTACCCTCTGTCAGTTGGGGCGTTACTGTGTTACAGCCTTGTTAACTACGTTACCCTATAACAGCTTCTAATCCTCTTGTGCAATTTCAACCCTATACCTAAATCTAATTTATCAACATGCTAATGGCCTTAAAATCACTAAATTAAACGTAGCAAACAGCTATTTGCATCAATACAACTTATGTCCATTGTATTGCAGTTATATACGTAACTCACTTTCAAATATACTACTATTTAGTGTTGTGCTTCCATTAGACCATGAACTGCCAAAATATATCTGAGGGGGAGTTTTATACACTATTATTTTTATAAAACCACATAACATAAGTCACAAAAAATTTATGTTACCTCTTTATGGGTTGGGACGTTACCCTGCAAAAGCAGGGTTTAATACGTTACCCTAAAATAATAGGAAATCCTATAGTATATATATGAAGCTGTTTCTTATTCTTACATATCAATATTATCTTATAATTGACATTAAATGACTAGCAGTTTAAGTTTAACACATTTAGGCACCTTTGATTACTGTTACATACGTTACATTTCGTTAAATACTTTATTTTAGTGCAATATTATTATCATATGAGGTTAAGCTGCTAGAGGATGTAGGGAATTGCCATTTGAGGACATAATTAGATGAGAGAAACAATAATTATTACCTTTTTAACATAAAACTCAAGTGGGATTAAACTCTGACAAAAGTATGGGTGGTGAAAAGGAAAAAAAAACTTGAACTCAAAGCAAATAAAATGCCATTTCAATTAAGAGTGTTTTATCGAATATATGTAACAATCACTTACAGAAAATGCTTAATTCAATGATAAAATAATGTTTATTAAATGCTAAATTAATATCACTTAACTGTCTTACACTTATATATGTTTAATTATTTTTAAACATGAAATGATACATTGTATATGCAAGACATTTTCCTCACTGTCTATTGTTCAATTTAGATGAAACATGATATTAAGCATGTAATAGTTTAGTATGATCACTTGACCATTATGTAAGCCAACAAAATACATATATAGCTTATCAGCTATCGATTACAACAACTATATTGATAACAATCAAGGGAAGCTACCTTACATTTTCTAAAATTGTAAGTCATTTTAAGCATGGTCAAAATAGAGAAATGAAGAATTAAAACAGGTGTTTATCCTTTGAACAAGAACTTAAGTTTTTTTTAAATATCATAGTTGTTTCTGACCCATATATGGCGCCCACCATGCCAAACCTATGATTATATCCCCTATGGTAATAAATCCCTCTATATCTAAAGCATGTCCAGTATACACTTTATCTCGGTAACATGCATAACACAAATATTTTAGGAGAATATAACACTTGTCATCTGTTTCATCTGGTTATACAAGTTTGTGAAGTAATGAAACATGACAGAATAAGTTTTGTTCTAAATGTTCTTTGTTAGTGATAAATTAAATTTAAAAGGGACAATACATAGAAAAGCTGCCATGCATTGTTAGTATTGTATTGTAGACATGACTAATTGAATGGACTTAAATAAATTCATTTGTAATTTTGCTTTGACTTATTTCTGTCAAATTACTCAATTATACTTAGTCTAACAGTGAAATTTTATTTTATTCCTATTTCTCATGCCAAATGAAAATATGATCATGGTTACAAAATTACATCCTTCTAATCATTTGCGTAATTCAAATCAAGCTAAATAGATTATAACTAGAAACGCAAAGAATAAATCAAATGAGCCAGCACATTTGATTTTGGTACATGTACTTATCACAGTTTCAATAAATGAAGACACATGTTAGCCTGTGTAAATGTGTAGACTCACCAGAGCCGTTGCTGCCTGCATAAACTAAGTATAGATGTATACCAGAATTAAGACAGCTGGCTCCACTGCGTCAGCATGGACGATTAATACTGGCTTTTGTCAATATGTGATAAGTACCAAAATCTCACATGCTGGTCAAATCTTCATTTGAGCACTTTATATATTACATTAAATAAGATCAGCAATTATTGTTTCCATCTAAATGCAATAATGTTCATACTTTTGCTACTGTCAAAGAACAAATCTGAGATAAAATTTCAATATTTGGTATACTATATCATACACACATATATCACATACGACAATAACTACACTGCAATATATCTGATATTTATCATATCGCTTTCATTGTAAAATAAATATGATTTCTTTTGGAGATAATTGAGGAAAAATACCCATGGGAATCAGAAATACATAGATACTTAAACAAAATCATATATACTTTGTTAACATTGCATGTAAGTTTATCATGGTAACACTGTTGATAGTGACTAGGGTGGCCTCTCAATACTATACTGAGGGAAAAAAGTTTAGCAATATACTTTGAGGATTCACAGTTTAGAAAAAAATAGGACTTTTAATTTCATAGTGTCAAAAAAATATGTTGACAAACGTTCACGAGTACGATGACATTAACAGGTTAACATTTCACATAATGTAAAGTGTGGTTTTATGCCCCCTTGCTAAAACAGCTTATCTGACAATAGTGCGAATAGTTTTCGACTAAAAGTTTCATTTTTCTTTCCAATGTTTAGATCCAAAAGCAAGAAAGTGAAAAACGGTTTAAAACTGAATGTTATGTATACCCTTCTCGTACAGTTTTTAGATGAAAATGGTATTTTTCCAAACTACCTCCCTTTCAATTGAATAACGTTTGAAATTAAAATGCTCAACAGATCAAATCCTCTCTATGAAGTCGGATTTTGTTTCCTTTGACCACTTGCAGGTAGCCATTAGGTCATTTTCAAACAACTGACATGTTTGCGAGCCTGCCAATTAAAATGATATAATGTTTCAAAGATCGCCTATGGAAAACCCCATTATAAATAATTGCTAAACTTTCTCCTCAGTATATTTTTGTCAGAAAAGTTGACTTTTTTGTATGTGTCTTTTTGCCAATCTCTGGTGTGTTTACAACTCATTCTATTACTTTAATATTCATATAAAACTTTGCTATTGAAAATTCCTGCAATAATTTGGTCATGCCACATTCTGTATCTATATATAGGGGAAATTAGCATCAGTTGTTTTGACATTAATTTATAAAACTAAGTAAGATCTCAGCACTTTTTTATATGTTTTACTTTTCCATCCCACATGCTAAAAGATTAGAACATTGTTAAATCTATTTTACATTAACTTGAATGTCAGCTGGCCAAATTTGGTCTGCCCTTATTCTGGCGGATAAAGTCTTATTTTAAATTGGTATTGTAAGTAACAGCTGGCCTGATTCTGTGGATATGATTCTATCAAATGCGATCATTGTCACGCAAAAAACATCATTAACACTTATTTTTTGCCATTTTCATGGAAGTATTTGTTCTTTGTAAATCATTTACTTATTTATTTAAAGTTTACATTGCTTGAGCAAATGATCAGAAATACTATGTTGATTTCATTAAAATTTTCAATTATTAAACAGTAAAAGATATGCTGAAGATAACAAATTCCATTTAAAAGCTAAAAATAAAGAAATGTGTCACCATCTGCACATATGCAAATAAGATGTCAGTTTAAAATTCTATTTTGAGACAAATTCTTTAAACAGTTTCTGAATACGTTCACTTACAATGCATAGTATCTAATGTAACACATATCACATTTTATGGTACCATGCGAGCTGAACATTTTTTGTACTTCAACAACAGCAGAATCTAGGGCGAAGATTTGGTACCAGTAAAATGCATTTAAGCCCCCCGGTGGCTTAGGCTGCTGTCCGTTCTAAGGCGGTGGTTCTGTTGTTGTTGACTTTCTGTTTATTGTTACTCCCATTGTGGGAGTCTGTAATTGTTCTATGTTTTGTTGTACGTTACTTTATGTCCATTTTAGTATTGCAATCATCTTGATGGGGAAGAGAGAGCTGATTGCTTTGCTTAATTTGTCTTCCTGGTGTCTCGTGATGGTTGAGCGGCTCTTCCTCACGGTGCCACGGGGTTGTCTGCAGTTTGTGATTGTGGTATTTCCTGATCATACTCATTTAATATTTTTTATATATGCTTGATTCTATCTGGATTGTTAGCACACACTTTTGTATGCTACCACATCAGTTAGTTAAATTAGTTACAACATTTAGTTAAAAGTAGTTTTTATTACTGTAGATGATCATACATATACATGGAGGAATACTAGCCTGTATCGTGTTACTGACTTTGTTCCTATAATATGAACAACAGTTAACTGGTTGCACTAAAATTACTTGGTTGCTATTAAATAAGTAATTGAATACCGTAGTACCAAAAGTATTCAGATAAGTATTACAAAATCAAAATCCACCTTTTATTACCATTTCAGACTCAATTTATACTGTCTTTGACATCATTTTGGACACACATAGTACCTTATGATATATTCAACATGGTAATACACGTTACTTTAACAATTTTGACAAAACATGAGATTATATTTTTTTATTCAGCTATCACTTGAGAGCCCTAATATTCTTTGTTAATGAAGTTTAAAAGCTATAAATTTTGCCAAGTAGGTAGTTTTTTTTTAAAAATAGTTCAAAAATATATTATTTCACAAAAGCTAATATGCTTTGACAATTTGATATAGTCTCTTAATATAAACTGATAAATTCCATTTCAGACAAATTATTATCTTAATATCTATTAAACACACAAAAAAGTTTTTATAATAAATTAAAATATCCATTAAATGTATCATTTAGGGTAAAAATCAATATATAGAACGCACTTAAGTTAATGTAACATACATAACATATTGGCAATCAAACAGCAAAATGATATTTTACATCAGAAACAATGTTTAATATCCCCTTTCAGTCTTGCTTATCAATAGAATGCTCATATATGGTGTTTAAACCATACAGATAGGATTGCATGCTATATTTTAAAAGGAAAAGGTTCTTACTTTACATAACGTTTTCTTCAGGGTCGTCATATTCAACAGCTTATAACTCTTGGAGTTTTTGTGATAGAAGCAAGCTGTTTGCAGTTTTAGAATGGTCAGTAAATTGTCTTTGAGAGACATGCCATTTTGATCTAATATATATATATTGAAAAATTATCAAATGAAACTATTAAACAAAATTTTAAAGATTTTACAGGGTGTAGTTGAAAATGTAACGTAAATGACACCAAAATGGGCCTAAATAACATTGACAAACATCAATATCTGCAGGGAATTAACTGTTCTTGTAAATTACATGACTATTTAGTCAATTTGAACTGTTCAAGTGCTGCCTTTACAGCCTTAATTACATATATTTTTTTTTAAAAAAAAATGACGGGTAACCTAATTAACACGCTGTAACACCCAAACGCCCCAGCCGCCAGAGGGCTAACATGTTTCAAAAAGCTCGTTAGATGATACACTTTATGAAAAACATAGTCTACAGGATTCCCCCTGTGGGGAGCAAAACCCTTAGTAGCTCATAAGCCTAACAGTGACGTCGTGTTTTGTTTACATTTTTTAAGTAAAACATTAACTTGTACACTCCACTTGAGCTAACGCGAATCGATAGATAACGTGTGTGTTAATCCTATCCTGTGGATAGGATTAATACACAAGTGTTCTATCGATTCTTAGTCCTGATAACTTTGTAAACAAAACATGACGTCACAGTCATTCTTGGCTGGCAATACAGTAAGGTCCGTCCCTGCCATCCCCAAATATATAAATATACTACCGTCAGAACCGCTGTCGTGTCCGTGTAGTTCCATTTCCAGCAAAGGCTGAGGATAGATCTGATATCCACGAAAGGCACTGAAACAAGGACATAAAAGAAAGAGGAATATGTCAGTCGATAGGGGGGCCCATCGCCAATATCTGCAGTTTCCTTAAATGCCACAAAGTATGATTACGTTACACTGACCTTTGTCTCCAAGGTCATACCAGCAATCCAAACCCGTCGTTGTCACCAGAGACAATAAATGTCCCAATTATGATCCACTGCATAGTCTGTAACTTTTGATCTTCTAATTTTGGAAATAAAGTTTTTATTTTTCAAGAATATAGTAAAAATAATCAAATTCAGGTATTTTCATATTTCTTAACAAATTATCACTATCAAAACAACAGCATTTATGTTAAAAATCAACTGTCTAGAATTATTAGAGGGACGTAAATAATTCCTAACAAGAGAAAAATCACCTGTTTTCATAAGATAATTCACTTTTCCATGCAGTTTTGAGCTGTGCTGAACATATTTATAGTGAAAACATAACTTAATTCTATTCTTACAAATGATTTAAAAAGAAATTTTTTTTTTTCGAAAAATGTTCATAGTTACAGACCTAGTCTCTTTAAACCCTATCATGATTTATAGCTATGGTTTCCTCTTAAGTTGCACGACGGTGGGTCAGGCCTCAAGATCAATGTCGGCTCTGAAGTTCGGTGGGTTGTTGCCTAATGTTTTTATAGCTGGGCCCACTGTTGCTCAACTTGAGTTTTACTTTAGCTCTGACTATCAGTGAGTCGTGAGCCCTTTTCTTTTTTTCATCATAGTGTCTTAATTTGTTTGGATTGTTTCTCTATGATGATACATTGCAATAGCTAGGAAGCCTCCATGCGAGCTTAACATTTGTTTTTGTGGTTCAACAACAGCATAATCTAGGGTAAAGATTTGGTACCAGTAAAATGCATTTAAGTCACCAGTGGCTCAGGCTGCTGTTCGTTCGTCTGCAGTTTGTGAATGTGGTATTTTCTGATCATACTCCCTTGCTATTTTTATACCCCCACCTGCAAACGTAGTTAAGGGGGTAATACTGTTTTCAGCCTGTCCCTCATTTCGACATTCCGTCATTCGTCCTTCCATCAACATTTCAAGTTTTTTTTTAACAACTAATGTAGCTTTTGTCTGATTTTAATTAAATTGGCACCACACCTAGACCTAGAAAAAAGGGGCTTAAGGATCAGTATTGCAGTTCTTTGTGGAATCAATTACTCTTAAGGTCTTTGAGATACTCTTTTAAAATTTTGCAGATATGTTACAGACATATTACAGATGTACATATGGACGTTTAATGATATAAATAATTTTTGATAAATTTACACCATTTTTAACTTAGCCAATTCTCAACCACTGCACATATTAAATAATGGCTGATAATGCATTCATTGTGAAATCACCTCCTCCTAGAGTCTTTGGTGTATCCTTTTAAACCTTTACAGGTATGTTATAGACATATTGAAAATGTGCATGAGGAAGTTTGATGATGAAAAAATATTTTTTGATTAATTTACAGTATTTTAAACTTAGCCAATTCTCAACCATTGCACATATTGAATAATGGCTAATAGTACATACTTTGTGAAATCAACTCTTACAGCCTTCAGTGTATCCTATTTATACTCATGTATGTTGCAGACATATTGAAGATAATGTTGCATGGGTATTCTGAAAGACTTGCTTGCTGTCCAATTCTTGTTAGTTATAGGAGCCAACAGACGACTTTTATTTCAAAAAACTTATGTTGCTTAAAGAGACTAGGTCTGTAACAATGAGCATTTTTCGAAAAAAATATTTTCTTTTTAAATCATTTTTAAAAATAGAATTAAGTTATATTTTTACAATAAATATGGCCAGTAAAGCTTAAAAGTGCAAGGAAAAGAGAATTATCTTATTAAAAGAGGTGTATTTTTTTCTCTTATTGGTAATTATTTACGTCCCTCCAATAATTCTAGACAGTTGAATTTTAACATAAATGCTGTTGTTTTGATAGTTATTTTGTTAAGATTTACGAAAATGGTGAAATGTTTACCTGAAATTTAGTATTTTTACTGTATTCTTGAAAAATAGAAACTTTATTTCAAAAATTAAAAGATCAAAATTTACAGACTATGCAGCTTTAAAGGTATTGTGGACCACATGTATTGAAGTAAAGGGAGACAGTGCTGAAAAATACTGCTGCAACTATCTTCCAGTCTATGCATTAAACTCCGAGTTATCGGATATACATGTACAAACATATATATAACAATTTCAAATATTTGCAAACACTTCTCAAAATAACCACAGTCAAATGCTGGTCCATATACCTGTTAAAATCACGATTATGAATATTTCTTAACATTTCTCCTGGTTTGCATAGCCCATAGCCCATTATATAAATGTGATCATCCACCAGTAAATGTCTGGAGAGATCGTGGATGTGTTACCTGCTTGATGGACCATAGTGATGAGCTGGCATTGGCTCTTCCACGGGTTTGACATCTTTGGTTTCGACTGTTTGTTGGCTTAGCTGCGTCTTTGCTGTTTCATTCCTGTTGTAGTTTTCAAGTAAACCTATAATACATATACACTGTTTATTAGATAAAATTGTGTGTGTGGGGTAGGGGATACATACATGTTTTTGAAGAGAAATAGACATAAATAACAATATATAAAATTCTATAGACAATTAAGTAAATACTGCTTTCTGTGCAACAGTATACAACTTCCTCATACTATTCTGTACAAGCAGTCAAAACAATCATCCCGATGTGCTGAGGGTGACCCGATGCACTGTTAAAAAGCTTATACTGTTCTACAAACAGGCACAAAACAATTGTTTACTACATAACTGTCTCTAGATAGGTGTGCATTAGGTGACTTAAAGGTACCTTTTCATTTCCCTTAAAGGCATTTATTTATGTCTATTTGAAGCTATGTTTGTGTTATATAATATTATGCGATGCCTGCTGCTCCTAAAACAGGTGGTCAACATATTTTATAGATAAAGGGCTCCTAAGGGAATCAGTACCTGGCTTACTGAATCTGGAAATGACTTAAAGATATAACAAGTAAAATAGAATAACATAATTTATCTTAAATGTTGTAAAGCCAAGCAATTAGTTTATTTAGCATCAAATTATACCTTAGTGTTTTTATATTTGTTCATGTTTCCATTTTTTTTTAAATTCCTCTCTAAGAAGTTATATCCACTAACAAGAATAACTGGCTTTATCACCTATTTGTTTCCAAATTCGAATAATATTCACACTTATTAAAATTAATGTATGTTAATTTTCACTTACATCTGGTTAACTTCTAAACACAAGGTCAAGCTAATTATGTCTACTCAACAGTGCAGAAAGGATAGATACAAGTGTGAAAATTTAGCCAAGGTTAGTTAAGTATCTAATCAGACACCAATTAACTCTTGGTCTGCTAGTAGGAAAATACTGACATCTGCTGATTATCTTTGCAAACAGATTGGACCCCGATCAGGCCCGACATAAATTCAGCCCTGAACTGGATGGAAACCGTTTAAAAATCTGATAGTGTCTGAAAGAATTTTTGAAAAAGATAATTTTGAAAATTACTTGCATTAATTTTTACTACTTTTGCAATATAAAATTGTGCAGTAATTGTTTTTTCTTAACTCAGACCGCTCGCTAATTCACCAAACGTTAATGGAATCCATCAGGATCTACACTGCCTGCATTATCCGAATGTTGAAACTATTTTGATTTTATGATAGAAAGCATTGTAGACCTTCGCGAAATGTCACAGAACGCAGTTTATTTGTTTGATTAGTTTGATTCTTTACGTCCCGGTCAACAGTTTTTCAGTTATGACGAGACGGGTCTTCTGGTTTTGAACCAGTTTAAGCAGGGATTAATGTGTCCTACTTTGCTGCCGGTAATCTGGGTCTTCGCTGCTATGGCTGTAATATTTGAGAATGGATAAGTGGTTACATCCCTCTTTACCAATAAACAAAGGATTACATGGGGGGAGCGGACAAAAGCCCACTGGGACAAAAGCCCACTAGGACAATAGCCCACTGGACAATATCCCACTGGACAAAAGCCCACTGCTAAATTTGGCAGGGTGGACAAAAGCCCACTTCTTTGAAAAAAACCCTGATCAGATTGCTCCTTCGGGGTAAGTCACACCTGCAGTGTGTTTTAACTGACATTATTATTTCTCATGTATGTTATGACAAACAACTTGATTTGGGTGTTAAAAGCCATTGATATTTGAAGACAGTCAATTCACAGTTTGGGTCAAACAATCTATTATTATTGGGAAACCTATTATAATTGGGAAACATATGTCTAATTAATCCAAATGACCTTTGATCTGGTAGTAACAATTAGCATGCGCTTTTATGAGAGGTGCCAAACAAAAAGAGATGTTTGAAATTTCAGATCTGAGAAGAAGGGAGATTCTTCATCTTAGGTATGTCTGTCCGTTTGTTCCCCATGGGGGGGGGGGGGGGGGGGGGGGTGTGATACTCTGATATTATAATACATACGAAGGCCTGGGCTATTTTTTGGGGTTCAAAATTTTGAATTTCAATATTTGTGGGGTTTTCAGAAAACTGAATATATTTTTGGGGGTATGAAGGTTTTGTGGATATTTTTTTGGGGTCATCACAAAATTGGACTATATTTAGAGGGGATCCATGACATTTGGTCGAAAACCATTTCGTCGAAACGACGTATGGTCGAATGCGACATTTGGTCGAGAAGACGTTTCGCCGACTACGACGTTTGGTCGACTACGACAATTGGACGAAAATTCGTCGAATTACGTCGAAATTTAGTCGAAATTTGGTCGAAAAATGATATGTACAGAAAAAATAGAAAATGTTTACTTTTTCGGTTCTCACATCTCCAATATATTTTCACGCCAGTATCAGTATTAGTATCTCTGTCTTTCGTGTACTGAAAGCCCTTATATGCCATTTTTTGGGCCCGCCTATTGCTAGTGAAAAATGATGGTACATCCATTTCAAATAACTAATCAACACACTAATTATTAGTCGGACATCAGAAAGAAAGAATTAACATTCAATCAGCTCACAAATGTGAACTCTACTTATATGTACCTTTAATACAGTTCACTCAAAGATCGATGCTGAAAGCTTTAAATAGACCACTGCCCATTACAGAGGCATTATAATTAGTACCGTTATACACTTATTTACTTTGAAGCAAATTTCTAAAATTAATCTAGCGTGCCTTTATTAGTTGTACGCCAGGTAAAAAAGTGATTTCTTATGATTTTCTTTTTTAATAATCAATGACATTTGGTAGAAGCGACGTTCCTTCGAGTACGACGTTTGGTCGAAAAAACAATGATTTGACAATTTCGACCTGATGTCGTACCTGACTATTTTTTTCGACCAAATGGCGTACTCGGCGAAGTGTCGCATCGACCAAAAGTCGTATGCGACCAATTGTCGTATCGGCGAAATGGTTTTCGACGAATTGTCGTGCACCCATTTAGAGGTCTTTTCTATGCATTTTAGGGTCAATGGAGGATATTTTTGGGGTTGCTAAAATTTCAAATATTTATTTGGGGTGTTTGAAATTCCTGATTTTTTTTGGTGAACGGTTGATGGTGGGCCTGAGCCTACGTATGAAGAAAAAAATAGAGTACCCGCCCCCCTGGGGTTTGTCCATCAGTTCAAACCTACCCATTTTAAATGCATATAAGTGAGCTTTTGTCCTAGTGGGCTTTTGTCCCAGTGGGCTTTTGTCCTAGTGGGCTTTTGTCCAGTGGGCTTTTGTCCTAGTGGGCTTTTGTCCTAGTGGGCTTTTGTCCTACACTCATTACATGGACCCCATACGACGTTTACTTAGCTATGCTACAATGTATGTGTAGATCTGGACATGGTTCCAAACTTTTTGAAACTCTGGTATCATTTTTTTCAACAAAATAAAATATATATATATATATATATATATATATATATATATATATATATATATATATATATATATATATATATATATATATATATATATATATATATATATATATATATATATATATATATATATATATATATATATATATATATATATATATATATATTTATATATATGATAATGAGCTTGACAAACACGTAAACACAGTCATGTCTAATATTTAGCTTTTCTAGAGAAAACCGGAATTTGTCTCTTCTGGTGATAAGGTTTTCAAAACGTTTCGACAAATTATAATTTTGAATAATAACAACGACAACTGAATAACACAGCACAAAAAGCCGACGATATTTTATGTTTATGCCTAAAGCCATTCTTTATACATGTGGCGTCTGATCGGGGCCTGCACTATTTGCTGAGATGGCAGAGTGTCCCATAAATGGGACATAATACAAACTGTGTGAACCAAGATGAGACTCCGCATAATGTGGCATCTGGTCAGGGTCTGCACTTTTTGCTGACTGAATGTCATAGTTAGCAACTTTAGTTGTAACATCATATCCATCTAACCTGTTTAAGCAGAGCATCTCATAAACGGGACAAATATACAAACAGTGCGAACCCAGATGAGACACTGCGTAATGTGACGTCTGATCAGGGCCAACACTGTTTAGCTGATGTGTCAAGTTTTTTAATAAATTTGAGTATATCGTCCCATAAATAGCACATTTACAATCAGTGCTGACCAGGATGGCACGCCTCATAATGTAGCTCATGGTAACCCTTAATGCGCAAATCGCAAAAGAGGTCGTCTGCTTTTCTCGTCTGCTGAAATGTTTAAGAAGTCTCTATGCCCAAACAGTGTGAATCCAGATCAGACTGCTCATACGAGCAGTCTGTTCTGGGTCCACGCTGTTTGCTTCTTTACTTAATGCGTAAGAAATGCTTGGCAATTATTTTCAGCAGACGACTTCAGCATACGACATTTTGCATTCCTTTCTTGGCGCTTTAAGGGTTAAAACTCTACTCTCTTTATAGTAAGTCGTTATTCAATTAAAACCATAAAGATCAGTGTTTTATGAGGATTAAGATAAGACCACTAGCCCCAGGGATTATTTTCACACCTCAACATCGCATAGCACCCCTTCTTTCCGGCAAACGACCGAAGTCATCCGAAATTTACCTATTGATTGTCACCAGCTTGAGACGGGTGAAGTAAACGAATATTCTACCTGTTGGACACGTTTTGTAATTTTTGCAATGTTTTTAGTGCATACCATATAACATATAATGACATACTTTTCGTCCTATATAATTGTCAGCTTTTTGTAATAAATTTTGTTAAAGAAATAGATCAGCTCTAGCAGTGAATTGTTGAGTAATAATTCACTGTTTAGAGGTCAGTTGTATAGAAGATCAAATCACGAGCGCACCATCTTTCCGCCATTGCACTGAAGAACTCCCGCCAATACTTAGACTACGTCGCATACGTTTACATGTAATTGTAACGTCTTTCAAGCGTAAAAACGACGTTACACCGTCTAACACCATGAATGACGTCATTTTCCAGTGACGTCAGCTATCACACACTTTCGCTGTGAATTATTGTCCGATATATCACAGTTTGTTACCGTTGGCTCTATAGGCGAGGTGTGTTAGAATTTTTGGTATATCAATCTGAAGGGTCCAGCTGAGATATCATACAGAAATGAGTCAGCACCATATCTGCACAAAAGGGACGCTACAGGCACTTTTTGTGTTGGTGGGAGCTGACTGGGTGATGGAAATTGGGCTCAGGCTCCCGTTATTGAAATGCATGATAGAACTGATTTGATTTGAAATTATCAAAAATTCTAAAATTTAAATAAGTCATAACATACACCTGAACCCATAAATGCCAATCAGAGCCGCAGTTTTATTGGCATTTATGGGTTAAGCCAAGATCGTTAAGCCCCGGTTACACATTCCCGATTCTGGCTACGACTCATCACGATTCGTCCCGATGAGACCTATATTGTAGAATCGGGATGCATCGGGGTGGTTAAAACAGAAAACTCAGAAATCCCTACGATGTCTCACGACGTTCCTACGGTGTCTCCACGAATTCACTACGATTCATGACGGTGCTACTACGGTGCTACTACGATGCTACTACGGTGCTACTACGGCAGCGTCACGACAAACCGTAGGACAGTCGTACTGTGGTCGTGGTGAATTGGGATGAATCTGGATGAGTTAGGGGTGAATCATGATGACAGATGAAACCCCGATTAACCCCGAACTCCCACGAATGACGACGAATACTACCACGGTGCCACTAGGAATGATCCCGATCCCGCTACGGTAGAGCTACGACCTAGGCCACGCCCACAATCCAACACGATTCACCCCGACAAGTTTAAACGGTTTAAGCTCGTCGTAGCGTTGTCCTCGAAGTTCCCGAATTACAACGATTCTTCAAGAATCATTACGGTACTACTACGACTCACGCCGGTGCATCACGACAGCGCAACGGTGCTACTAAGAATCATGCCGATGTATCCCGATCTGACAAATCGGGGTGAGTCGTAGCTCTGCCGTGGCCCAAAATCGTGAATGTGTAACTGGGGCTTTAGATAAGTACTACAACTTGATTTAAGTATTTTTAAAGTATTTGTGACCTTGATATGTAAATTGTTATTGTATTTTATTGACTAGAAACTGTATAGTTTACGTCAAATAAATAATTTATTCTGTTCTGTTCTGATCTTCAGAGAAAGTAATGTAATATTATTTCAGAAATTATAACATGTAATACCTCATTATATAAAATGGACCTTCCTGACTTCACTGATCTTAATTGTATCAAGCTTCATGAAAAATAAATTCGTCTTAAAGGGTTAAGGGTAAATTTCCTCATCAACATAAGTGCTCAATGGGCCCCCACTCAAGCCAGCAAGATCAGAGCGAGGCTTACAACAGCAACAAGCAGTCAAGAGTTGAAGTAAGTATGATTCTACATGCTTTAGAGAGTTTTGACTTTTGATCAAAGTTATACGAGGTGTTTTAAGACTTAGTTTTCCAGGAATATATTCGGAGATTCAGTACAGTATGTTGCAGTTTCCAACTTCTTAGAACTTTTTATTTTCAAGAATAAGTTTGGAATTGCCATTTTGTTTGCGAGATCATGCTTACAAGCGGCGTTAGGCGTACGCTCAATTTGAGAAAACATTGGCCCAAATGCCGAACTTATGTTTGTTCGATAGCGTGACATTTCGTTCTGCGAGGCCTAAGCATTATGATTGTTATTATTATTGCTAAATTCTCCCTTGTCGGTTACATAATACGAAAATACGGAAGTATACTTCCACAAAACGCTTTGAAGCGCGACTGTAACGGTAAATGCATTGAGTGAATCAAGGGTCATTACTTAGAGGTCGTGGTACTACTGTAGATTAATAATATGCTATTTTATTTGCCACTGATGTGAGATATTAAGATAGAATAATACTCCCAACGGAATAGATGTTTGTTTGTTTGTGTTGATTCTTTACGTCCCATCAACAATTCTTCAGTTAAACAGGGACGGGTCTTCTTGGGTTGAACCAGTACTAAGCTAGGATAAATGTGTCTCGACCAAAGACCACAACACAGTGACGCCGGTGAGGCTCGAACCCGCGGGCCTTCGGTCTCGAGTCAAACACTCTACCACTTAGCCACTGCACTCCCACCGGGGAATAGATAGAATAATGCTCACAGTGGTTAATAAGAAAGATAATTAAATTTTCTGAGCTACTTGCCTTGTTTCGTCGCCATTTCTGTTTATCACTCGAGTATGCATGTGTCAGGGCCATACTACGCATTACTATATTTGTGGTTAAGTATAATAAAGTAGTTTCGGTTATGAGAATTATGAATGGAAGTATTTTATTATGCCAAAAACAGGGCCAGATGATACAGGCCCACTTCGAATCGAACTAAAGTTCCTACTAAAGTTATTACGTAATAGGTGCGCGCGCACGTTTACATCCGAACGGCTGCAGTTGGAACTTTAGTTGGTTGCCAAGTAAACAAAGTGAATAGCCTTGCATGCTCTCTTTCAATTCTTCATTGCAGACAAAAATGATGTTCATATACTACACAGCCAACTCTAATTATAGTCCTGCAGCGCTATTTTGACTATGTTGATATTCTGCGTTTACAATAACATTTACCAATAATATAGTTTGTTTTATAGCTCATTATTTTAAGAATAATACATGCAATTTATTTCATATAAAATATTATATGCACAAACCAATCACAAGTAGAATTCGTAGCATAGTGGATGGATCGCTTGTCCACTGTCATGGAAGGAGCGAGTTCGAATCCCATCACCGTCCTTGTGTTGATTTTTTTCGTTTTTTTTTCGATTTTACATTTTAATTAATTTATTTATTTATAGATTTAATTCATTATCATTTCTAAACTATTTCGGTTGATAAATATCGCTTTAATGACTGCAAACAATGCATACCCTATAGAGTTGATGCATTCAGTGGTATCTCGCATATACGTTCCGTGTTTGATAATGTCCCATTTGATGGGCACTTTGTATAAATGTTAAAACTGTTTTCCAATCATGCTTAGAGGATACATGTGAAGATATGATACAATAAAAATGAAGAAAAATAAATGAAGGCATTGGTTGGATTCGAACCTGCGCATAATGGAAAATAAATGGATTTTCTCATGCCAACCACTTTACCTACTGCGCTATACAAGTTATATCTAAAAGCCAACGGTTTTCAAAACAACACCTGCCTGCTGAATATGCCAGCCTGATGGTTTGATTCCTCAGGCAGCACTACACAAGGTGCAGTTATCAGGTCAAGCAGGTTAATTACAGTCAGTGTATAATGTTCAGTCTGATCTATTTCTAAACTGTTTGGAAAGCTTATCAAAGAGTGTCAAACAGTTTGGATCCAGATCAGGCCCGACAACATGTCATACCTCTTATCAAAATTTTTTGTAAAGCTTATCAGCAGACGACACAAACAGGTTTAAAGTAAAATGGTATGAGCACCAAGCACCGCATCTGAGTTTGATTATAGGCTGATCAGTGTTTTCACAGCAACAAAATGGGTAGCTAAAGTCTCCAAGCTTCAAGGACTCTGGCTAGAATTGGCAGATTCATGAACCAACAGGCGAGACTCAGATCAGCCTGGATATAGACACTGTATGGTCAGAGTCTTTGCTGTCTGCATGGATCAACGCGCAGGCTGATCTGAGTCTGTTAGGCTTGCAAGCCATTTTGTTGGATTGGACCTAATAAACTGGACTTGGTTTGAATTTTCAAGAATTTGCTCAGATTTATGGAAATGATAATAGGAATAATAAAAGTTATGACATTAAACAATGCAAATACATGTACTCTTTGCGAATACAGGATTATTTTGAATGTTTTAATTGTCTGCCTTTTTCTTTAAGAAATCACTTTTCCAAAAAACTTTTTTCAGGAATGCGATCAGAGCACCAAACAGTTTGGAAACTGATCAGGTCCCTTATTTTGGTGGGCCTGATCTGGGTTCAAAATGTTTGCAAGCAGAAGATATCATGCACAGAGCTAAATGTTACAATTTCAATTAATGTTATTAACTATTACTTACTTAGGGGCCCTGAACCAGACTGCTTATTTCTGTAGTGCAAACATGTACGGTATCCCCTGTCTAAAGTAATTCTCATTCTTATTACTTGAAGCCATTATTACTCAATGAAATAATTGAATGGAAGCACAGCCTAATTATAAGCTCTCTCCACTGAGATGTGGTGCCATTAACTCATAGCTGAGGTGACCAGATGCTTGATTTAAAGCCATTTGGCAACCATGAGGGAAAAGATGTCAGCAGCCAGTTACTGGTTTTATTGGCAATAAACAGGCTTTTAATCACCTTAGCTGATGAAGAAGCAGTGTGGTAAAAATAAATTAGTAATTAATGAGGAAGAAATTTTTGATCAAGATAAATATTAATAGGGTCAGAATATTCCCTTTAATCCGGGTCACCTGGAAGTGATTCATATAGGTGGAGTTCGAGCGTTAACCATAGAGACTATAGTTGCTCTTCCGACTGTCCGCGTTCCTCCCCAGTAAAACAGTCAACCAATCACAGCCATCGGTACAAAACATAAAGGTTTCCGGCATTTCCAAGTTTGCATTGGAGGACGGGTTCCAATCAACTATGGTCCGACCACAGATTTGGTCTGGTTTCTCTAGTGAAACCAGACATGCGCAGTGCATAAAACCAGAGAGAGTTTTATCGCTCTATGGTCTGACTATAGGGACTAGACTATAGTCTGGTTAACGCGCGAACTCCGCCATATTTAGCAAGTCTGGGAATTTTAACGAGGGCATGTAAATATTTCTTTTGCAACATTACTAGGCTGAGACAAGGGAAAACGACGAATTACACACGATTCTTGTATTGTGATATGCGGTTTTGGAGTACTCTTGTAAAAGTCAACGTGTATGTCGTTTGCATACTGTATATATTATTTCTTGGGATAGCAGGCGGGCACTTGAGACATTTTTTTAAAAAAAGTTCTAAACTGGGGATACACCCCCTTTATAGGACCAGGGGTGAAGTCCTATTATGATATGGTGTTGAACATTTCGCAGGGAAAGACATGGCAGTAAACACTATTACATTGTAGTTGCATTTTCTTCTAAAATAAAATGAAATAGCTTAAGCCCGCACAGTTGCAGCACATAGTTGTACGCACATGCGTATTTACGTACACGTAGGTACGCTCTGTATAGTCGCCAGAAAAGGTTGCTATAACTTATGAAAGGCTCGTTTTTCGCAGGTTATGAATTTTGTTTGTTTTGCTGCTTAATGTCCCATTCAACAGCTATGGTCATGTCGGGACTGTCAGTTCACTTAACTTCATTTCTTTTTCCTGGGCAAGCTTGACAGTACTTCGTGCGCAAACTTTCACTTTTGTGAAATAGGCAGAGCGTAGCTTAAAGTAAAGTTTTCTTTTAACGTGCAGCGTCAACCAGTTGAATGTTGGTCGCTTGTGTCTGTCATTATCCAAGTATATATACAACAGCTGTTTTTTGTTTTATTGAGGGCACCAGGTTCATTTTAAAGAGGCTGTCTTGCATTTTTTGTGTTCTGTTCTCGTTTTAGGAGACGGGCCAGGAAGAAGCTGTACAGCCCGCTGCAAAACAACAGAAGGCTGAGGATTCGCTGGCACAGAGGATTTCCATGTTAGAAAAGAAATCCGACGATGCGATCATCCAGCTGAAGGACAAGGTGAGATCGCTTTGCCTGCAGAATGACCCCAGTGAACCTTTGATTTTGTTAACTCTTGAGGAGTTAGCTAGAGTGTCTCGGCGACAAGGCCATGCAGATGCCGAGCTGTATGAAGAGTTAGCAAGGCAGGCTAAAGTTCAACAAGGGCAGTTGGACTTGGCGCATTTTTGTCTTACGACGCTTAGTGGTAAAGCAGGAGACGTTATAACTAAAGCATTGTCGAAATGTTTAAAGAAACAGAAAAAGACAGACAAGTCAATCAATAATCCAGTGTCAGATACTGACACTAGAGTTCCAGTGTCACATCTTGCTAATCTATATCATCAATTGCCTTCCACTGGCTACCAGTACCCCAGTCATATTCCCTCAGCACCTTATGGGTTTCAGTATCCTGGTCAATTTCCTGGCATGCCTATGTATCAGTCTCGGCCATATGCTATGGGCAGAGGGGCAGCTGGGAGGCAGTGGAGGGCTAGGGGAGCATGTCTGTTTTGTGAATCTACCGAACACCAAGTCAAAGACTGTCAAAAGATGAAACTGGCAAAATCAAAGTAGTCATTTTTATATTTGATACAATCAAAGCTGCTTTGTCTTAGCTTATTCCTATAAAATTTACGATTATTATCTTTTTTATATGAGAATGTTTGCTAATGATTATACATGTAATACTGCCGCCTCCCAATATCTAGTCCAGGGACACAGATCCCTAGTGAGTCTTCATGATTCACGTGGTCTGGGTGTTGGGGATTTGTCCTTTTCTAAAGTTCTGTCTGTTTGCATTTTGGCAGGTACAACCTGCAGTTATAACATTTCATTCAGAATCCAGAATGGGAAAAAACAGTCAATTTTCAACCAGTGGATAATCAGAGATCACAGGAAGAGTGGGTGACTTTAGGAAAGGGCACTCCCCAACCCCCTTCCCACCATGTACGTGCGGAGCAAGTTTTAAGTGGTAATAATAGCTATGACATAAACAAACTTCCCCTTAGAGACCCAGATGCTTTTGTCTCTGGCGGTGTACATTATCATGTTGATGAATGGAGGAAAATACTGTCTTCGGGGGTCAAAGATAAAGAGGTTCTTTCTCACATTGAACAAGGAGTTGATGTTACATCATTTTTTTAAGCATTTTAAAGGTAATTTCAATGGCAAATCATACGATTCTGACATGCCACTGAGACAGTGTTTTCCCAATTCAAGTAGTTGCAAAGAATTTACTTCATTTATTGCAGCAGAGTTATTAGACCGCATTAAAAATGGTTCTATTACAGTTTGGGGGAAAGTTGGAGAATGTGACATGCCAAAAATAATTATGCCTTTGGCAGTTGAGCCAAGTAAACCCCATTTGTGCCACGATGATCGATATTTAAATTTATGGACTAAAGATGTTCCTTTTAAACTGGAAACTTTGAAAGATGCTCACCGATTGATAGATAAAGATGCATGTATGATAACGTGTGATGAGAAGTCTGGGTATGATCATGTAAGGAGACAGAGGAGTCACAAACTTATTTTGGTTTACAGTTTGGAGGGTGGATTATGTCATACACAACCTTAGTATTTGGTTGGAAAGCCTCTCCTTATGTTTATCAGACCATAGGCATGCGCGTTACCTCATATATGCGCAATCTTGGGATACGGACTTTGCAGTATATAGACGATAGAATGGCAGCAGAGAGTAAGTCGGATAATGACCCTTTAGAAAGTAGTCTGAATGGTGTTATTTTGCCATGTGAGGCTGTTGCCTATTGTCTCATAGAAATATTGACAAGATTAGGATATACCCTTTCTTTGAAGAAATGTAATCTAATCCCTTCGACTTGTATCAGGTTTTTAGGTTTTCTGGCTGATTCGGTAGAGCAGGCATACATTTTACCGCTGGATAAAAAGGAAAAATTCATTGCATTAAGGGAATCAATTTTGTCTCAGGAAGAAGTCAATTTAAAGACTCTGCAAAGATTGGCAGGAAAATGCGTTTCCATGGGTTTAGCCATTCCTGCAGCTCGATTGTACTGCCGCGAAATGAATACAGCTATATCGTTTTGTCAAAAAAAAACCAGCAGAAACATTCCTGTTTCTGGTGATCTCCGGTTTGAAATAGAGCACTGGCGTTTTCTTGACACTTGGACAGGCTCAGCAAAATGGCGTAGCGAACATCATGAGCAAATCTTAATGGCAACGGATGCGTCTTTATTTAAGTATGGTGTGGCAATACTATCAGGTCATGACATTGGCACTACCTTTAACGATTTTTGGGCATCAGGTGATAACCGACCCATTCATTTGAAAGAGGCAGACGCTATATTTAAAGCATTATCTTCCATGGTTTTGCGTGTTGCCGACTCTAGGGTTGACATTTTAACTGATAACATGGCTGTCATTCAATCGTTTGAAAACCAAGGTGGGAAATGTCGATCTTTAAACAATATAATGAAGCAGATATTTGCATTTCTCTGTTTGTATAACGTTGACTTGCATCTTCGTTATGTCCCAACAAATCTTAATGAGGCTGATTTTCCTTCCAGGCAGTTGTCTTTGGCTGACTCTACCTTGGCTGGACCATCTTGGATGTTGGTTGAAAGGCATTTTGGACCCCATACAGTTGATCTCATGGCACTAGACTCTAATGCTATGAAGTCAAGTAATGGAATGAGGTTGAGGCATTTTACCCCAGGTCCTAGTCCACTCTCGTCTGGTGTAAATATATTTTCACAAAATATTAGTTGTGAAACAAATCCTTATGTGTTCCCTCCAATATCAATGATTTTTCCGCTTGTTTCCTTTTTGAAGGAGCAGCATGTTCGGGGGTGTACCTTGGTGGCACCTGTTTTGCAATCGTTTCCCATCTGGTGGCCCATTTTACAGTCTTATTGTATAAGGTCAGTTTTGATTTGCAGGTTAGGGGAAAAAGGTGTTATTAAGGTCCCTAGTAAAAGAGGATTTGTGCTAGATAATGAAGGATTAAAATGGGATTTAGAGGCATATAGGCTGTCTTTTAGCGCGTGACTATGTTTTTTCTTTTCGGATGTGATTTCAGGTTTCTCCAACTGGTGATATGTGCGTGGAAATTGTTGCGATTGACAACAGATTGCGAGATATTGAACAGACTGTACGTTCAACCCCATACAGCAGAAAGTGTGCTAGTCTGGAAGAGACATTTAAACTGTTTTTAGCTTCATGTCCACATTCTCACACTTTGATGACTGCATTGCCTGACGATGTAAGACGTTTTCTTATTTGGAAAGATAATCGGGGTAAGACGAAAGTTCATTGTACTGAGTGCCAATTTTTAGGTGAATATGGGGTTACACAGTGTTCCTGTCCCTTGCGGTTATCGTCTGGTAGTGTTGATGGTATCATTCAGCAGCTTAAGAAAATCTTTACAAATCTCAGTAGACGAGGTGAATGGGATTCATCTACTGGATTGGGAAATCCTGCCACATCATGATTATTAAAGCAATATCTTAAGTTTATTAAGGAAGAACAAGCGCAAGCCCATGTTTCACCCAAACAGGCAAAACCGATTTTTCTTACAAAGCTAAAATCAATTGCGTCTTACATCGATAGGCAGATGCAGCGTCATGATTTATCAATTGCTGAACGATTTGTTTTGGCTAGAGATCAGGCATTGCTTAATGTGCAGTTTTTTGCTGGTGATCGAGCTAGTGATGTTGGTCGTGTTTTAGTCCAGGAAATAAAAATCCTCTCAGATGGAAGTGGTTTGGTTTTTAATCATACTTTTGGTAAGACACTTCGTGGGGATGGGAAATTTAATAGGTTTGTTATTAAACGCTGCGATGATAGTAACATCTGTCCAGTGAAAGGCATAGAAAGATATTTTCATGACGCTAAATTATATGGCATTGATCTATCATTTGGGTATATGTTTCGTCCCGTTTTGGGAGCTAAGACGGTGTTAAATGAGAGTATATCATACTCTGCTATTTATGAATGACTTAAGACCTATTTGTCGGTCTTTGGTATCGATTCAGGTGAAACACCTCACAGTATGAGGGCAGGGTGTGCAGTAACCCTTGCAATGTCAGGGAAAGTAAAAACGAGAGAAATGATGGATCATATAGGTTGGTCTAGTGGTAAAAGTGCCGAATATTACAGTCAGTCAGCAAAGCTTTTCGACTCGGGTATAGTAGCCCAAGAACTCGCCAACTTGGTGGTGAGCGCACAACAAGTTGAGACTGAGTATCAAGTAAATGCAGATTTTACAAATTTACAACGACTGTGTGATTTATAAGGGTGCGATATTTCTGATCTTGAGAGGATATGTTATTTCCTACTAGAATACCATCAGATTTTTGCTGTTCAATTATATGTAATATCAAACAGTACATTTGTATGTGATTATATTGTTTGTACTAGAAACGTAGCTTTATTCTGTGTTTTCTGTGCTGTATATATGCTATTAAATTTCTAAAATTAATTTCTTTATTCTTTTGAGTTTTGGGAGAGTAAACAGAAAAGAAATAATACTGTGTATAAAGAGACAGTCCGTAACTGGTGTGATTATTCCCAATGTGCCTCTCTTGCCCAATACTCCAATAGGAAGAGGAATGCAGATGATAGATGTCACTGGGGTTATGGTACTATCCCCAGTGACATCTAGCAGTAATAAAGCATCTACCTCTTTTCGATACGAACATGGTTAATAGACATAGGGGGAACAACTGAGACTTTACAAGATGGTTTAAGTAGTATACTAGATACTTTTGATTTTTCCCCACCCACCACTCCCTACCGTGACATTTGTCATTTGTATTCTTATCTTCCAATGTGCCTCTCTTGCCCAATACTTAAATAGGAAGAGGAATGCAGATGATAGATGTCACTTGGGTTATGGTACTACCCATAATATTTTTACATATAAGATATACATCAAAAGCAGAAACCCGGTAGTTGGGGGGACACTCAATATCAAAATGAGTATGGGTGTACCTCATAGTTTATCAAAAATAGTAAGTGAGTATAAGCAGGAACACCATAATCACAAACCGCAAACAACCCCAAGGCACCGCGAGGAAGAGCCACCCAACCATCACGAGACACCAGGATGACAAATCAAGCAAAGCAACCAGCTCTCTCTTTCCTTTCAAGATAGGCATGAACCCCCTTTCCGTTTCTGGACAGATTTCTGACGACTATCACGGGTTTTACTACATTTATTTTTTTTTGCTGTTGCTTTAGTTTCATTTACTTTATGTCATTCCATAATGTTTTTAAAATAAATACAAGATTCTTCATCTTTTATTATTGTTTTGTTATCTTATTAACTTCAATGGCATTAAAATACAAAAATGCAATCGATCTGCATGCATTTACCTGCTCGTGAAAAAATCTTTGTTTGGAGATTCTGATCAACTTCTACTCATTTACAAAGAATATTCATACAAATTATAACTATAAAACATATCCAAGCGGTGGAAACATAGGTGCTGACCATACTGCACGTTTGGACATTCTGATATCCACATTTTTGTTTCGTATATGCTGGAAACAGGTCTTTTGTAATGTATCAGTCATCTCTAACCATGCCCCTCCCCCATCCCCGGGGACAGCAGTGATTTAGACTTTTTATCTGCAGTTCTCTGCTATGACCCCACACTGCGGGGACAGCAAAAATAGTAAGTGAGTATGATCAGGAAATACCACAATATCACAAACCGCAGACAACCCCATGGCACCATGAAGAAGAGCCACACAACAATCACGAGACACCAGGAAGACAAACGAAGCAAGGCAACCAGCTCTCTCTTTCCCATTGAGATGGTTGCTATACTAGAATGGACATAAAGTAACGTACAACAAAATATAGAACGATGTTGGTAAAACCATGGCAGTTTGCCCCCGTAGTCTAGCATGTTTTAAATTGCACTGGCATGTTTGCCTTAATATCTAATTCATTGAATTACCCCTGCACTTTGGGGACAATATTAAAGTTAAAAAAAAAACGTGGCTCATCTGCCCTGCTATCACCCACCCTCCCTCAGGTCTGGGGTCGTGGTCACAAATGACTGGTGCATAAGTCTCATGAAATGGCCGCTCTTCTTTGATGCACCATGATGAAAAAATAATAATAAAACTAATGATAATAAAAACATAACACTTTTGATGTTTTGAGCAATATATTCGTGGAGGCAGGGTACCAGACTAGATGGTCTCTACTCGACCAATCTTTGTAATCTTCGTAAAGCACGGAGGTTTGCAAAATCGCGAAATATTCCCAGTCGAATTGAAAATGTGCAACACAGATGATGTCATCATATGGTCGTGAAGCACGAAATGACCAGTCGAATAAGCGTATTTACTTGCGTTTTTAGGGAAGAAAAATCCTTTTGTTTTGCCACAAACAGGGCCCTGTGATGCGATAATATTTAATAATGATCTTAGGGAAGAAAACATCCCTTGGTAAATTTAACTTCTTCGAGATATAACGGAGAAATGAAGTTTCTTTTCTCTTTTTTAATATATTGGACTAGAAAATGAGGTTTCTTTTCTCTTTATACATCTCAATTTGATTGAGGTATATACATCGAGATTTGTATCTAAACCCGTTTTTAGGCATTTTCAGATGTCACAGAGCGGTAGAAAACAGCCTGCTGAGATGCAACGGGGACAGAGGAATCAATTGCTTTACTCAGCGATTCTGTGCTGACCACTTTAGTAAATCGCCTGAAAGAGTTTGGCAACATTGCTGTATCAGTCAGTGTGATGAATAAATCCATTACCGCGCTGGGAACAGAACTGGACGAATTATAATCCCAGAAATCAGGTACTGAATGTTGGAGGGAGTTGGTGGAACAGCCACAATCAGAACCGCCGAATAAACGGCCCCAGAAACAGCAAATGGATAATGAAAACGGTTTGGAGGATCAAGATCCAATTGATACCTACATGCAAGAACAGGATGATGGCGATGAAATGGACGACTCGGAAGAGGAAGACTTAGTCTCGGACCTCAGCCTTTTTTCCCTGACGATAAGGAAATGGGAACCAAAATTTAGGAGGAATTGGCCAAGATGGCTAATTCTGCGTTACGTGCGAAGCCTCAACCAGACACGCTTAAAACTCTGGTGAAAAGAAACTAGCGACCAGAAAATGTAGAGAACCTTCAAGTGCCTCAAGTGAGGAAATCCATTGGCGACAATTCCGTAAAGACCCTAAAGCTGTGGACTATTTGCTTCAGAAAGTCCAGTCAAGTACGGCTTTTGCTTTGATCCCCATAAGCGAGGCAGTGGGAATTCTACATACTTATAATAAAAACAAGGAGATCAAAGAGTTGTAGGAAGTGATCATCGATTCATTCAAGATTCTTTCTCTTAACACGACACACAATCATGAAATCAGAAGGGAGAAGATTAAGAGAGAATTAGACCCTAAGTACAAGGGAATCAGCAATAAAGAGCCTTCCATACCAAACTCTTTGGAGACCAGCTACAACAGACCATCAAGACAATGGGAGACTCCAAAGTCAATTTTACCTTCAACCAAACAGCTAGGAAGCATTTTTAGGGAAAAAGAGAGAGGGTGTTGAGGTCATTCCCCCATCATTACAACCCAGGTTACAACTACAACAATTACAACATCAACAACAACAGCAACAGGTCTCGGTTCCGGAACCAAAGTCAGAAGTTCACAAACAGATGTCAAAACAAAAAGTAGACGCCGTAAGTAATCGGTTTTCGTGGTTTTTCAAAAACACTCCAGATAACTTTCATGCAGGGAAAAACAGCAAATTATATAAATTCTTGGACAAAAGTCACTCAGGACAGGTGGATTTCAGAAACTATTTCAGGATGATATAAAGTTGAAGTGGCACAACTTCCCAAGCAAAACATTATTCCAAAGCCCTAAAGATTTAACAAATTTGAGAAGGAAAAAATTGACACTGAGATTGAAAAAAAAATACAGAAAGGTATCATGGAACTAGTGGATTTAAGTGATGGCGATGAATTTATTTCATATATATTTATCAGACCAAAGAAAGATGGTAGGGTCAAGATTATTTGAATTTAAATCATTTTAATGACGAATTTATGGAAAACAGCATTTTAAAACTGAAACACTAAAAAACTGCAGTTGAGTATATAAGGCAATGTTGCTTTTTTGGATCTGTGGTCTTGGCCGACGCATATTATTCTATTCAGGTCTGCAAATTAGATAGAAACTATTTTATATTTATTCATAAGGGACAAAAATTTCAGTTCACGGCTGTGGTCATGGGTTTGACTTCAAGTCCAAGAATTTTCACAAAAATTTTGAAGCCAGTTTTTGCTTATCTCAGAGCCCAGGGACATATCAGTACTGCATATATTGACGTTTCATGTTTGTTAGGATTGACATATTGGGAGTGCGCTAACAACATCAAAGACACCGTGTCTCTAATGGATGAGTAAGGATTAACTGTCAGTGAAGAAAAGTCTGTCCTGCTACCTTGTAAACGCATTGAGTTTTTAGGCTTCATCCTTTGCTCTGAATCAATGAAAGTGCGACTCACTCAGATGAGATGTCAGAATATTCTAGATCAATGCAATCAATATTTAAGAATAAGAAACGCAACGCCCTCAGATTTATTGACAAAGTAATTGGAAAATTAGTTGATTCAGAGCCAGGGGTAGAATATGCTATGCTTTATATTAAACCATTAGAAGCGGTCAGTGATAGGGAGCTTTAAATTCACAAAGGCAATTTTGATGGTTTTATGAAGATCCCTGCTATTGTGTACCAACGCTTGAATGGTGGCTCGGAAATCTATCTTCTTGTTTTAAGAAGATTTCACATAGAAAACCCAATCTTATTTGGTATTCAGACTCATCTAACCTAGATTGGGGAGGGGGCTTACAACAAGACTTTGGATATTAAAACAGGTGGTGATTTGTTAGTACAAGAGCAAAAGCTCCACATAAATATCTCAGAACTGAGGGTTGTAAACTGGCACTATTTATCTTCTGCAAAAATGAACACAACATTCATGTGCAGATACTTTTAGATAACAGCACAAGTGTTTCCTATATTAACGAACTTGGAGGGAAAAGCCTGAATTAAATGACATTGCACGAAACATCTGGTTCTGAAGTATAGACAGAAATATTCATTTGTCAGCATCTCACGTGGCTGGGACGTTGAATACTGAAGCAGATGAAATGTCCAGGAAAAAGGGTAACGATGATTTGGAGATGATGCTTTGTTAAGTTAGGGGTCTTTCATGCAAACCAAACATCTATGTGTCTTGACCCGCATCTGAAGTAAGGGTGAGTTTGGTGACCGTTAAACTGGTTTAAGCCCTCCAGTAAACTATTTTTACTGACCATTCCAAGGATGCATTTTTTGTGGATCATTTATGTTGTTTCTGTCTTGTTATGTTATGCTTCCATGCACGTTTGTTTGTTGATGCCTTGTGGTCATCTGCTGGGAAAGGGCTGACCTCTTGGCTCTCGTTTGTGATGTCTAATTATGATGTTGGCACTTTTCCATTTGTATCTTGGGTCAGGTGTGGTGCTTGATTGTATCGACTCCTGATCTTTGCCCTTTTTCTTACTTTGGAATGGTCTTAGATCAATCAGTGTTTGAGAAGTTGAAGCTTAAATGTCCAAACATTGAAATTGACCTTTTTGCTACAAAATTAAACCTTAAATTCCCTTGTTATGTGTCACGTTACCCTTAACCAGATGCTTGGGCAGTCAATGCTTTTGCTCTCACTTGGTCCAACAATTATTTATACATTTTTCCTCCTTATATTCTAATTCCCAAAATTCTGCAAAAGCTAGAGGAAGACATGACAAAAGAAGCAATTTTGGTGGCACCCATCTGGACGACTCAAATATGGTGGCTGAGTCTGGTCAGGTTAACTTGCGGATAGTGTTTTCTGCTACCAAAATCTCAAAACATTCTAAAGCTGGCACACGAACAGAGAGTTGTTTACCCTCTAAGTAAAATGAAATTGGCAGCTCTTCATATATCAGGAGACTCCTCCAGAATAATGGTGTACCAGGAAATGACTTCAGAAATCTATATCATGAAATCATGGAAGCAGAGCACACGAAAACAGTACAACTCACATATTGAATCATGGTTTAAATTCTGCAGAGGGAAAGATAATTTCATTAAACCCAATATAAGTACTGTGCTTGCCTATTTGACATCTCTTTATAATAAGGGACTTGGGTACAGTTCAATTAACACTGCATGGTCAGCCATTAATTCATTTTTAAATTTATGCAGGAAAGTTAATATTAACAACAATGGAAGAGTTAGTAGATTCATGAAAGAGGTATTTAATGATCGACCAGCTTTGCCGTGACACAAAACCACCTGGGATGTAAGCAGCATGCTGTGTTATTCAAAGGGTATCCGAGATACGACTTTAGTTCAATTGTCTTGTAGATTATGTATATTATTTTTTTACTTATGTCAGCACAGATATGACTAACGCTACATCTGCTTGAGATTGACGACATTGTCTTATCATATACACAATTGATTATTTATCTTAATCATATGTTAAAACAAACTAGACCAGGCTATTACTTGGATTCTCTAGTATTCAAAGAATACCCAGAGGACAGTACTTGAAACGCACAAAATATTTGAGGCAAGGACAAAAATTGAGGATTAGTACAATTAAGCTGCATAAAGCCGCATCCCAGAATACTATTAGTAGATAGGTTAGATTGATCTTGTCTAAAGCTGGGATTGATCGCTGTTTTACAGCACACAGTACTACAGCAGAGGCCGCATCTATGGCAAAATTGAAAGGAGTACCATTACAAACAATCATGCGATCTCCAGGGTGGTCGGATGCGAAATCATTTGCAAAATTTTATGAGAAACCATTAGATTTGGAAGAGCCTTCTATTCAATCTGCAATTTTGGATGCTTCACAATAATTGAGCCAGAGAGGAAACTGTGTCATTGATAAACGAAGTATTCACTGTATTAAAGGTTTATAGTCGAAGTTATACTAAATTGGATTGTATTCTTCATCCGAATTGGTTTAGTTTCAATAATAGTGAAAATTTATCTAAAATCTTGTGGGGGCCCATTGAGGAGTTATGCTGATGAGGAACTTGAAGGATTAAACTAGACTACTAACCTACGAAGGAGGGACGTTGAAGGTTGATTCTTATTTGCTCATCAGCAAACTCCTCAATGGCTCACACTCCCTCCCTCGTCCACCCATTATAATAAGAACTGAATAGTTTTCACAATCATTAAGTCAATGTTAAATGGGGTTCAACATTGACGGTAACTCTAAAGACTGATCTGGCTGGCTGGTAGCTGCTCAATCTCGTGTGAGTTGAGGAGTTGGCTGATGAGGAAATGAGGATCAACCTTCAACTTCCCTCCTTCGTAGGTAAGTCTAGCTTAATCCTTCAATACGATGATATTAAAGTAAAAGTCATACATACCTTGTATCAAATCGAGTTGTGCCTGAAGCTTGTGGTCCATTGTTTCAAATTTCTTCATTTGAAATCTAATCAAGAAAATCAATATGATGATGCATCCAATTAACAGAAGTTCATCCATAGTTGGTTTGAAATACCCGTTGAGTAATAGTTAAATTTGACGATTCTATGTTAAGATGTAGACGCAGATGTAGAAATGCTCGCAGCTCTGCAAATAAAACAAATAGCACATTTTTCAGAATTTCCCAGGCTAGATAAAAGTATTTGAATGCATACAAACAGCGTAGACCAATATAAGATTTTTTTTGCCCATTTATCAAAAGTAGGTATATTAACCCATATATGCCTAATGTATTTTCTCATCCCTATCAATTAGACGTCTCCATTTTCAATAGGGTTGTCGGGAGGTAATTTTCATTTTTATTTAAATTCTAAAAGAAACTTCTGTAAGCAAACAGTGGATAACCTGATTAGATGCCGCGTTTTGCGGCGTCTGATCGGTTTTACACTGTTTTCCGATGTCCTACAAAAAGGACCTCAGCCTTTTTTCCCTGACGATAAGGAAATGGGAACCAAAATTTAGGAGGAATTGGCCAAGATGGCTAATTCTGCGTTACGTGCGAAGCCTCAACCAGACACGCTTAAAAGTCTGGTGAAAAGAAACTAGCGACCAGAAAATGTAGAGAACCTTCAAGTGCCTCAAGTGAGGAAATCCATTGGCGACAATTCCGTAAAGACCCTAAAGCTGTGGACTATTTGCTTCAGAAAGTCCAATCAAGTACGGCTTTGGCTTTGATCCCCATAAGCGAGGCAGTGGGAATTCTACATACTTATAATAAAAACAAGGAGATCAAAGAGTTGTAGGAAGTGATCATCGATTCATTCAAGATTCTTTCTCTTAACATGACACACAATCATGAAATCAGAAGGGAGAAGATTAAGAGAGAATTAGACCCTAAGTACAAGGGAATCAGCAATAAAGAGCCTTCCATACCAAACTCTTTGGAGACCAGCTACAAGAGACCATCAAGACAATGGGAGACTCCAAAGTCAATTTACCTTCAACCAAACAGCTAGGAAGCATTTTTAGGGAAAAAGAGAGGGGGGTGTTGAGGTCATTCCCCCATCATTACAACCCAGGTTACAACTACAACAATTACAACATCAACAACAACAGCAACAGGTCTCGGTTCCGGAACCAAAGTCAGAAGTTCACAAACAGATGTCAAAACAAAAAGTAGACGCCGTAAGTAATCGGTTTTCGTGGTTTTTCAAAAACACTCCAGATAACTTTCATGCAGGGAAAAACAGCAAATAATATAAATTCTTGGACAAAAGTCACTCAGGACAGGTGGATTTCAGAAACTATTTCAGGATGATATAAAGTTGAAGTGGCACAACTTCCCAAGCAAAACATTATTCCAAAGCCCTTAAGATTTAACAAATTTGAGAAGGAAACAATTGACACTGAGATTGAAAAAAAAAAAATACAGAAAGGTATCATGGAACTAGTGGATTTAAGTGATGGCGATGAATTTATTTCATATATATTTATCAGACCAAAGAAAGATGGTAGGGTCAGGATTATTTGAATTTAAATCATTGTAATGACGAATTTATGGAAAACAGCATTTTAAAACTGAAACACTAAAAAACTGCAGTTGAGTATATAAGGCAATGTTGCTTTTTTGGATCTGTGGTCTTGGCCGACGCATATTATTCTATTCAGGTCTGCAAATTAGATAGAAACTATTTTATATTTATTCATAAGGGACAAAAATTTAGGTATATTAATCCATATATGCCTAATGTATTTTCTCATCCCTATCAATTAGACGTCTCCATTTTCAATAGGGTTGTTGGGAGGTAATTTTCATTTTTATTTAAATTCTAAAAGAAACTTCTGTAAGCAAACAGTGGATAACCTGATTAGATGCCGCGTTTTGCGGCGTCTGATCGGTTTTACACTGTTTTCCGATGTCCTACAAAAAGGACGCTATGCTTATATGGGTTAATAAACGCTATTTTCAAACAATCATTGGGCAAATGGCAAGTGATTTTGCTTCTGTTCCCGCTTTAACCCATTTATGCTGAATGGAATGCCCCACTGTTATCAATTGGATCAGTCCACTTTCGTTTTAAGGGTTGTAGGGTGGTATTTAACTTCATTCAAATTCCAATAGAACACCCTGTAAGCAAACAGTGGATACCCTGATCAGACGCCGCGTTCTGATGCGTCTGATCTGGGTTTATTATGTTTGTCTATGTCTGTCCCATACAATGGACGCTAGGCTTATACGTATTAATATAATACGGGTGCCAATAAGTACGTAACCAGCCTACCCTACTTTAGATCGAGATAGATCGCTTTTTCTTTCATGAAATTAAATTCTCAAAAGATACTTTTCTACCTAAAGTTTGAAAAAAATATTATGTAATAATTTAACAAAAAATAACCGCCATTGAATTGTGATAAAAGGACTTGGAAATACGCTACACTACAAAGTTAAGAGTCATTTTCAAAAAAGGTTCACAGCGTTCGAAAATTTATAAATACGTTTTTCCTTAGAAAAAATAGAGTTTTTTTTTATTATTTATATTTTATTGTCAATATGTCATACAAAATACAATACATAATTATGCATCTGTTACAAAGCAAACATTCACTGCCACTATTTTTTAAGATTTGCATTAATCTCTGCAGTTTAACTTGTCTACAAAATTTGAGTGTCCACGTTGTGAAGCGTTTTCAGCCGAAAGTGGGCAGCAAAATTAGTTTTATGCTTACATGATATTTCTTATACTTTTTTGTGTATCGCTATTATGGAGTTGTAAGATTTTACTAATTTACTTGTTTTATGTCCCACCTTCTGCTGAAAAGGCTTTACTCACATGGAGCAACCATAATTTACAATATTACATCATCCACAACCATACTTCATTGACACACCGACAATATTATATATATATGTATATTGTCATATTCATGAGCCAGCACACCAGTCTCTGGTGCCTATCACACTTGTGCAACTACAATCTCACAGACAAACCGCCAATTTGTACGTAACCAAAGAGACCAGAGATCCAAAGTTTGATCCTTGTTTTCTTCAATTTATAAGATCTTACAAATGTCGCACGACGATGCGATAAGTACCAGTATTCCATGGATGTGCAGGCTCAAAAATATAACGAGAGAAAGAGTAATTTTGAAGTGGCTAAATGATAGTTATAAAAAGAGTGTTTTTGGAAGATATCGGGTACCAAGAGAGAGAGAGAGAGAGAGAGAGAGAGAGAGAGAGAGAGAGAGAGAGAGAGAGAGAGAGACCTGCCTTTCTGTATAATTCGTTATTACAGAACATCAAGTAGGTTCCTCCAAACTTGTTCATACTTATGCAGTCTACCTTTCCACAGAGCTATTTCTCTTTCAATTTGGACCCGTTTCTTCAAATATAATTGAAAAATATCCCAAATTGGCAGTTTTTTCCTGTATTTACAAACAAATATGAAATATTTAGCTGTGAAGATTAAAAAGTTTTTAAGATTTGCATTAATCTCTGCAGTTTTTTGTATTCCAAAAGTTATTTTTAATTCAGATATTGATATATCAAAACCATTTGCTTCAAAAAAAATCTCTAAATTTTGTCCAAAAGAATTGCACATGTCTACACTCCCAAAACAGATGATGCATTGTTTCAATCTCCATGTTGCAAAAGTCGCATAAAGAAGAGCTTACTATTTGACACTTGCTTAAGAACTTATTTGTAGGTACAATACGGTTTAAATATCTGTACTGGAAATCTCGTAATTTCATATCGTTAGATGTAGATATATTAATTAAGTAGATTTTCTTCCAGTTTATATTTTCATTTGAAAAATGATTGTTCCATTTTTGTTCAGCATTACTCGTCTCTATTTCGTCTTTTTTAAGTAACATATTATACACATATTTATTGGTTTCCTTTACTTTTAATAAATTTTGTAAGATATTTTCGCCACCTGGGTAGTCTCGGTTTTCATGTTTAAGATTTGCTTTCCAGTTGCCTGGAATACATTGTATTAAACTAAGATATTTCAGAAAATCATGAGATGGTATATTGTACAGGTCACGTAGCTTGCCAAAAGAGCAAAATACCTTTTCGTTATAGTCATATATGTCTCTGATTTTTTTATACCAAGATCGTACCATGTTTTGTACATAAGTGTTTTTTCGTTAGCTCTTATATGTGTATTATTCCAAATGATCTCCTGTCCAAAGCATAATATTGCGTCTTTTTTATTTAATTTTCTCCACGCTAATAAAATATCCCTCAGAAATAGATTGTTTTTGAAGCAAGTGCGTATGTCTTTTTCATCGAAATTGCATTCAAAAAATAAATCAGATCCATATTTTTCTAATTTTTTAAGATAAATTTTTTTCAGAACCCCATTGTTGCAGCTATCTAATATTTTCTTTACCCATGTAACCTTTAAAGACATTATAAATTTTTCAATATTTATCATTTTAATTCCCCCTTTATCATAATTTTGTATCAGTGTGCTTCTTTTTATTTTATCTGGCTTACTATCCCATATAAAGGAATACATAATCTTTTCGATTCAATCTATTGTGGACTTTGGTGGGTTTGGCAGAGATGAAAGTGCAAAAATAAGTTTTGGGAGTGCAAAATTTTTAACAACGGTTACCTTTCCCATCAATGTAAGTTTCCTATGTTGCCACTGTTTAAGACAAGTTTCAAATTGACTTATTTTTTTCTCTAAATTTAGTTTCATTATATCCTTTTTATTATTTGTAAAAGTCATACCAAGGGCTCTGGCTTCAATTGAACTCCACTGAAATTGTTTATTCTTCATATAAGCAACATCTGTATATTTGCTAGATCCTATTCTCAAAACCTGACATTTTTTTGTGTTCAATTTTAAACCAGATATATTGCTGAAGTTTTCTAAAATTGTCACCAGAGTCTCGAATGATTTCTTGGATCCATCTAAAATAAAGGATGCATCATCTGCATAGCATGCATTCTTGAGTTCAAAGCCACATATATTTATCCCACTGATATTTTCATTATTTCTTATTTGGTTAGTTAATAGCTCAATACACAGAATGAACAAGTATGGTGAAAGAGGACAACCTTGACGAACGCCTCTTTGTATTGAAAAGAAAGGTGATAAAAAACCATTATTTGTAACACAACTTCTTGCATTAGAATAAAACAATTTTATCCATTTTATAAAATCCTCGCTGAAATTAAAATGTTTCAAACTTTTGAATAGATAATCATGATTTATACTGTCAAAAGCTTTTTCAAAATCTGAAAAAAAAGATCAAACCTGGTATATCCTTTTCTTCGACATAGTCAAGAACTTCAAAAATAGTTCGTATATTTTCATTTATATTTCTTCCCTTTAGAAAACCTGTTTGGGAGTCGTGTATAAGTTTTGGTAGTACCTTTTTTAATCTATTTGCAATTGTCTTTGTTGCAATTTTATAGTCGACATTTAGAAGGCTTATGGGTCGCCAATTTCCTAAAATGGAAGTATCTTTATCTGATTTGGGAATAAGTGATATTATACTTTGATTTTGTAACTCTGTTAATGCACCACATTGATAGGAGTGATTTAAAGAGTCAATATAAAACTTCTTAATATCATTCCAAAATATTTTATAAAATTCTGTTGTGATTCCGTCTGAGCCAGGACTTTTGTTATTTTTCATTTCTTTTAATGCGATTTTACATTCTTCCTCATTTAATAGCCCATCACATGTATTTTGTTCAATATTGTTTAATTTATTTATATTATTGTCGAAAAAATCAATTTTTGAGTTTGTTTGGTTATGCTTTGAATATAATTTTTGATTAAATTTCATCTCTTCTTTTAGTATATCTTTTTGATCTGTTATTATGTTATTGTTGACGTTTAATCTTTTTATTACCTTATTTTCTGCTTTTTTCTTTTCAAGGTTTGCAAAGTATTGGCTGTTCTTTTCTCCTTCTTCTATTATTTGAGCCTTAGCCCTTAATATATGCCCTTCCATTTTATGATCAATTAATTCATTTAATTCCGTTTTCTTTATATCTAGTTCTTGCTTAAGGTCATCTAATTTTATGTTACACAAAGTATTATTTATATTATTTTCTATATTCTCTATGTCTTGTTTAAGTTTTATTTCTTGGTTGTTGTTTTCTTTTTTCTTTTTTGTGCCATATTTAATAGTTTCATTTCTAATAGACCCCTTTATAAATTCCCATAGAGTATTTGGGTTTGCATTTTCATTAAATGTTGTTGTTTCTGTTATACTTTTCCTTATGCCTTCCTGATATTCATTATCTAGTACAAAACTATTATTTAACTTAAAAATACCCTGGGCCTCTATCAATGTTCGTTAAGTTTATATTTAATATAACAGGACTATGATCAGATCTATAGCTAGTCCCATGTTCACATGAAATAACATTATTTATGAGATTATCTGATATAAGAAAATAGTCCAGCCTACAAAATATTGGTGGTTTACTTGACGAATGCCATGTGTACTTTTTTGAACTAGGATGTTTGCTTCTCCAGATATCTACCAAATCAAATTCATCAATAATACACGAAAGCTTGTTTCTGCATAATTTATGTGTATCTATTCTTCCATTTTTCTTATCTAATTCAGTATCTATAATTGTATTAAAGTCACCACCTATAATAAATGTTTTATCTTCATTTTCTTTTAAATATTTTTCTAAGATTTCAAAGTAATTTACAGAGTCGGTATTAGGACCATACAAATTTAAAATAATTATATCTCGTTCCTCAATGTTTAATTCTAGGGCATGTAGTCGTCCGATAATAATTTCGCTGTGTTGCTTTATGCTAAAAGAAAGTTTCGGATTTATTAAAATACCTACACCTTCACTATTATTACTTGTTCCACTGAAAAAAGCATCTTTTCCCCATTCTTTTACCCAATCCTTATGCGTTCCCTCCCCAGAATGTGTTTCCTGTAGCAAACAGATTGAGTATTGTTTATCTTTTAGCCAGGCGAAAACATTTTCTCGTTTGGTTTTATTCCCCAGTCCTCTTACATTATATGTACATATCTTGAGATCCATTTGTTAATAAGTGAATCGTACCAAAAAAGGCAGGATAGTGGAGAGAAAGGGAGAGAAGAAATACAGAACATGTTATTTAACATACAAATTCTATAAAAGTCGAGGACGTAGCAGGCATATCTTAAGGTATTATTTGACATAATAAAAACTATTCCCTTAATGCAACATTGCGTTACAGCCATTAAGTCCACTGTTTGGAAAATAAGTAGCGACTCTGTGTGTGTGTGTGTGTGTGTGTGTGTGTGTGTGTGTGTGTGTGTGTGTGTTAACAGCATGGGAAACATATGTACTAATTATATGATCAAGCTAATATATACAATTTAAAGTGGTTCAATGATGCACACTTTCATATGCGCTTAGTGAATATTTCGTGAGAGACATGTTACAGACGAATCTTTTCGAGGAGAATCCGAATATAGCAAGTCTTTCAAGTGGTTTTCATATTTATCCCTTGTGATGCTGCCAGATAATGTGACAGACCGTTTACCGGAATGCAAGGGAGAGTATACAAATGGACCTCAAAGGTATATATCGTTATTAATTATCTCCCATCTACTGGCTTACTTCGTATACCAGATGTGCAGAAATCATAATTATACAAATAAATGACTGACTTCGCCCTTACCGAAACGAAATGCAAGGGCTTAAAATCTGATAGCGTTATGAATTTGGTGTTTCTAGTGTGCAGACACTTGCTAGCTTACACATAGATGTAAGCACATCAGTGTCCGCATAGGTCTAAATAATCATAGATATAAGCGCAAAAAGTGAACATCGTTGAACACCCGTATTGCGCGCTCAAAAGAACAGACTCATTGTGAAAGCTCTCTTTGAGCGCCCACAACGTGTGTTTCACCGATTATTAATATGCTTAGGTTTCCGTTTAATACATACTCTTAACGGCAAAAAACAAAACAAAACGTCGCTCTAGTCTCTTGCTGCCCGTTAACCAATTTTAGTAGTTACAAAAACTGTTGACCCAGATCAGACTGCTCCTTTAGGAGCACTGAAAGGGGCTCACACTTTTTGTCAAAGAGACCTCTAAAACAGCACAACTGTATATGAGCCATGACATGTGATTTCCGACAATGTGGCATTTTGACAAGCGCAGACCCAAACAAGCCCACGCAGCCCCCTTTAGCTTAGAAGCACTAAATGCTGTTGAATCAGTAGCTTAACACTCGTAAAATATTCAATCGACCAGCAATTGCCCTGATCAGACTGCGCATGTGCGCAGACTGATTTGAGGCTTTGCTGGTCGCACATACCACACTGTAAGAAATCTCATTTTGTGGCTGATATACATACAAACACAGTGTGACATAATAGACTGTGCTACCTAGTGGGTTTGTGTCTCAAAAATCCTTCTTTAATATTGCTTAGAATATTGTAGAAATATTATGTCTCTCAGATACTTTTATAATTATAAGTGCATTTCGCAGGTAATTGGCCTTCCTTGAATTCTGTAAACAAAACTATAAATTTGATATAGCTGTCAAGACACGCCTTGACTATCTACTTTACTATCTTATTAGAGGCGTTAGGGAGTTGTCTTCCTATCACGCCAGACAGGTTTATGTCAAGCTCAATGGCTTATCGGACAGGTCTGCCACATAAACAAGATTATATTATTACTAGGTTAACACCCAATGTACGTCATTGCCCGACTTATTCGACAGCCAAGGTATATATACCAGTGTGCGGGGAGAGGTAGGTAGATTGTGAGTTAGTGATGAAGAAGTTACGGGAGTCGTTGTTAGTTATGAAAGAGTTGTTAGTTAGCAATTATTAGTTGTTAATCGGGCATCGTTTGGTTCTGAAATATAACTGTCTTGTCTAGTGTGTGCCTGAGAGTAATTCTGCAGTGGGCTGACTTAGGAATTATTAAATGAGAAACCAGTACACATGACTAGTCACTGACTTGTCCCAGGCCCGGCGACTTATTGGTCACTCATGGACACTACCTAGTGGGCCTGCACTAACGTGTGGAGTGATGACTCCTAGCCACCCCGACTAGGCTATGCAACACAGTTTTCTTTTTGGTGCCGTGAACCACGATTGGACTTAACTTTACAAACAATTGAATAATTCTGGACCTGAATTATTCTGAACTTGTGCTACTGTTGTGCTTCGTTCCTGAGAAGATCACAGTTGTGTTACGTTGCTGGGACGATCACAGTTTATCACAGACTACAGCGCTAGGACACATTGACGGGTAAGTCCTTAACCTTTTCTGCTTAGTTTGTCTGACAAAATGGCTGAAGCTGAGGTGGCACAAGTGTTTCAAAATTTGGCAGTGGAAATGTCAAATGTTTCCACAGCTTTGGGGGCCCAGGGAATTAATCAAATTATAACGCCATATGAGGGGGACCCCAAGAAATTTAAGGAATGGGTTAAGTCCATTGAAAAATATGCAGTTTTAGCGAATCTAGGGAATGATGATAGGATTAAACGGGTTGCATATCAAGCCAGTAGGGGGCCTGTTAGTGAATTTATCCGTAGGTACCAAGACAACAACCAACAAGCTACGTGGGACCAACTTAAGGCTGAACTTAACGTTAGGTTTTCTGAAGTTACAGATGCACAGCATGCCATCATGCTGCTGAGGAAAGTCCAGCAGAAACCTGGAGAAACTGTCCAGGTGTATGCTGAGAGGCTTTTGACTTTGGCCGAAGATGCGTATCCTGCACAGCAAGGCGCGGCTGTTCAAAGACAGCAAATTGACATATTTGTTGACGGTCTACAAGAAGACCAATTAAAACTTAAGGTTTTAAGAGCGAATCCCCAAACGTTGGATGCTGCCGTAACAACAGCAACGAACGAGCAGAACCTACGTAAACGGTTCAGTCTGCGCACTAGGCATCAGTACGTCCCCACTGAAGATGATGATCGAATGGAAGTAGACCATTATAGGCCCGCTAGACGTTGTTATAAGTGTAATAAAACGGGGCATCTTGCTAAAGATTGCCGCTCCAAGCCCCGCATAAACGCGGTTGATAACGCAAAAGAACACAACGCGAAGGACTATAAGAAAGAAATGACCTGTTGGTACTGCGCCAAAAAGGGTCACTTCAAGCATGAGTGTAGAAAACGGTTGGCTGACCTGAATAAGGGACAAGGTGCTCCCAGGGTCCAGCCCGCGAGATATAATCAGGAAAACTAGGTCGCTCCTTTCGTGTAGAAGCCCACGAAAGGAGAAGAAAGCTTAAAAACATTCCAAAATACAACATAGCATTGACAGGAAGTCCAAATTCATGTTTACTTCAAGTTGGTAAAAACAAATATAGGTCATTGTTAGATAGTGGAGCTGAGGTCTCAATAATGCATAGACGCGTGTACCGCGCATTGAAGCAGAAGCCTGCGCTGATTAAAAAGGTGGCGCGACTTCAGTCAGTTAATGGCGGATTATTAAAAATAGACGGGTTTGTCACATTGTCTTGTAAAATCGGGAATACCGAATGTACACACGGGTTTTATGTATCACCGTCCATAAATAGAAATTTTATTTTGGGACGTGACTGGTTAGTACAAAATGGAGTTAGGCTCTACTTTGACCTTGGCATTTTAAAGTTTGGTGACACAACTGTACCTCTTGAGGAAGACATACATATTGCTTCTCTTGTGCGACTGGGTTCAAAAACAGTTCTTAAACCTCAGTCAGCTACTGTCTGTATTGGTAGAATTAAGGACAGTGGTGAGATACCCTCTGGTGAGTTGTATGCAGTTTCAGCTATAGAGAAAGGGTTTATGGGAAATCAACCTGGCCTAATGGTTTCAAATTCAATTGCTAAAATGTCTAAAACAGGCGTTTGCCAATTTTAGTAGTGAACAATACAAATCAAACAGTAAGTTTATCAAAGGGCTGTGTAATTGCTAAAGTTGATTCCATTGCATCAAGTAGGATAGAAAGTGTGAATAATTTGGTCAAAAATACAAAACCAGGTGATGGCAAGGCGTGGGATTCCGATGTGGATGTCCCATCTCATTATAAGCCTCAAATTCAGAAGTTTCTTAAGAAAAATAAGGACTTATTTGCAAGTGTAGACTCTGAACTTGGACACACTGACACTGTGACCATGAAAATTGATACCGGTAAAAACCCTCCTATAAAGTTAAGACCCATTCAGGACCCCTATACATAATAGACAGGTTATTGAGAAGACCATTGACGAAATGATGGGTGCAAACATTGTCCGTAGATCAAAATCTCCGTGGAGTTTTCCAGTTGTAATAGTTGACAAGAAAGATGGGTCCAAAAGATTTTGTGTAGATTTTAGGAAACTAAATCAAATTACTAAACCAAATTCATACCCCCTTCCTTTGATAGATGATATCTTGGCTCTTTTAGGGAAAGCAAAATACTTCACTTCGTTAGATTTAAAGTCAGGTTACTGGCAAGTGTTGATGGATGAAGCAGATAAAGAAAAGACGGCCTTTGCATGTCACTGTGGTCTGTTTGAGTTCAATGTAATGCCATTTGGTCTTTCAAATGCACCTGCAATTTTCCAGGAACTAATGTCTATAGTCCTGCAAGGGCTAGGCCATTTTGCAACCGCCTATCTTGATGACATTTTGATATACAGTGAAACAGTCGACCAGCATTTACATCATTTGCAACAAGTGTTTGACAGATTAAGAGAACATGGACTGAAACTTAAATTGAAGAAGTGTTCTTTCTTAAGGTCAGAAACAACCTATTTGGGATTCATAATCAGTTCTGAAGGTATAAAACCTGATCCCCAAAAGGTAGAGGCCATTAAATCTCTACCTCCCCCAACATGTGTGCGGGAGGTACGTTCATTCATTGGTATGGGATCATACTACCGTAGGTTTATTCCAAATTTCTCTGAGATAGCTGAACCTGTAATTGCTTTGACCAGAAAATATGCACGATTTAAGTGGACAGATGAGTGCCAAAGTGCATTTGAATATTTGAAACAAAGTCTGACTGTGGTACCTTTATTAGCCTACCCTGATCCAAACAAGCCTTATACTCTTTATACAGATGCAAGTAACTCCTGTATTGGTGCATGCTTGACACAGGCATGTGAGGATGAGGAAAACGTTTTGCCAAATGTCAAAAATGAGAAACCCATTTATTACCTGTCGCACAAGTTGAGTAAGACCCAATGCAAATGGTCGACAATTGAAAAAGAGGCGTATGCCATTAATTATGCTCTGTGCAAGCTGGACTATTATTTACACGGTGCTAGGTTCGTTATCAAGACCGATCATAAGCCGCTAAAGTATCTGCTGGAGTCTCCAATGCAAAACAAGAAAATTCAGCTTTGGGCGCTTAGCATGGCTGGCTATAATTGTACCGTAGAGTATATAGCAGGTACAGAAAACACCTGCGCTGATCTGTTATCACGTAAACCTGATGATGGACACGCCGAAGCTGAGGCCGAACCCTTTGAGGTTGACATAAATGACAATACATTTGAGGTTGATGTGATCAATTCCAATGAAATTGACCCTAAACAATTTGCAAGCTATGAAGTTGCTGATAACCCTGAAAAGGAGGCGCCAACTTGGGACTTGACTGACGTTGACATGACAGTGGAACAAGCTAAGGACAAAGACATAGTTGATATTAAAATTTGTCTTGAGACTGGTGCACCATCCCCCGCAATAAAGCGTAGATACATCATAGAAAATGATGTTGTTTACTATTTGTCACACCCAGATGATAATCCCACCTTGAGATTATATGTGCCCCATCATCTGCATGAAGCAGTGGTGAAACAGTACCATGATGACAATGGTCACATGGGCGTCCAGAAAACCTTTACAGGGATTAGCCAAAAGTATTACTGGCCAAATCTCTTCCAGGAACTTTATAACTACGTTTCTTCTTGCGTGACCTGCCAAACTAGGTCAGCTCTAAAAACAAAACCCCCTGTCCAGGAGACAGACATTCCCCCATATCCTTTTGCTAAAGTCAGTCTAGACTTATCAGGCCCGTATCCCAAGACCTTGTCTGGCAACAAATACATTGTAGCATTTGTTGACAGGTTCAGTGGTTGGCCAGAAGCTTTTGCTGTGCCAGACAAAACAGCAGACACGATTGCCCACCTACTAATTGAAGAGATTTTCCCTCGTTTTGGTTGCCCGCTAGAGCTTGTGACGGATAATGGTACAGAAAATGTCAATCGGGTCATGAAAGAAACATTGAGAACCTTGAACATCCATCAATGACCACTAGTTTCTATCGTCCCCAATCAAACGCAAAGGTTGAGAGGTTCCACCGCACCCTCCATGACATTCTAGCTAAGAAATTGGCTGACAGACTAGACACCTGGGACCTCTATTTAAATCAAGTACTAGCTGCCATTCGCTTTAATGTCAGCGAAGCCACTGACTACACACCTTTTTATCTGGTGTACAACAGGGACGTGGTCCTGCCAATTGACAACTTGCTTAAACCCAGATCCAAGTATCAGGGGAGTGACATGCACCAGATGGCCTTGCAAGAACAGCACAAAGCATTCATGTTAGTCTATGGCCGGCTGAAGAAACAGCAACGTCGGCAGGCTAAGTATGCCAATAAGAATGCACAAGAAGTACAGATACAAGTTGGTGACCCTGTATTTTATAGGAAGCATGCACGCTCTGGAAAGCTTGACATTAAGTGGGAACCTTTTTATCGGGTCATCGAACAGACCTCACCAGTAACTTTCGTCATTAAAAATCAGCTTAATGGTAAAACAATCAAGGTGCACGCGGGACATCTGAAATTGGCAAAAATCCATGACTGGGAAATACCATTAACTGCCACAGGTAAACCGCGGCGAAAGGCTAACTTCGTGGTAGCCCCAGAATCAGATGACTCTGAGGAAACAGAGGGGTCTTCTGAGTCTTCTGAGTCTGAACCAGAAAATCCCATAGATAAAGTGGTACCGAAATACCGCAGAGAACGTGATGACTCAGATGAGGAGGACGATATCCCTCCTATGGAACTAAGAAAACGCATCAGAAATCGTGAGCGTAGGGAACGTGAAGAGACCCCCCCAATTTCTGACAATGACAGTGTATTGAGTGACGCTGACTCGATGGGAACAGTTGATTATGACTGGTCCGATTACATGAATGTGGACGCAATAACAAATAAGAGGAATGGCGTAGCAAAAGAGCGCCAAATTAAGGTGAAAAACCTTTTTAGTGCTATTGTTGACATGTTTTAAAGCTATAATAGGCTTCAATGTAAATACGGTAATTGTTAATAAGTAACTGTATTATGTAAGGTTTCACATACTTGTTTACCCTGGCGCTGGGGGCCCAAAATCGGGTGGAACACATACCATGTAATAGGCTAATATTCACGGGATTATATTTTTGAGAAACCCAGGGGTTTTGACAGTAATCACTGGCCTTCTGTTTTGGTATTTTCAAAATTTCAAAAAGGGTAAGCACTCTTTTGACTGTTTACCCAGGTGCCAGCGTAAAGCCATTTACAGGTTAAACAAGGAGACAGGGATAGGGACGAACCCACAATTCAAATGGAACCGGTGTCCTACTCCAAGATAACGGATGAAGCGGCTACACTTCAGGGCAGGGTACAGTCTGCCCCACCGGAAGGAACAGTTACGTCTAGTAAAATTGTAAATAGTAAGAAAACATGTGTGAACTATATCACATGTTTGGAATTGCTTGTACTGTACATATATTTGTGTTGTTAACGTATGGAACAGTCCTCAGCTGTACAGACAGACGGACAAACTAGTAGTGTGCAGTAATAAAATTGTTCTGCGCCATACCAGACATTCCTTCTATAAGAAGCAGCAATTTTGGTTAGAAACATTATCCAGGACAACATGTAGATAAATAAATCAGATTAAATTCAGGTGTACTCACTAATTGGGGAAGAGAAGAAACAATCATGGTTTAATTGCCGATACGCAATTCACACAGTAGCAATTATTGGAAAAATGAACACCTGGCTATCTAAAGGTGCCAAGTAACCTGAAGCACAGATTTTAGAGGTATCAAAGTGGAACTTTAAACATTCATCAATTGTATTTCTCACAAGAAGGAACACACTGAACATCACCGTATAACTGTGCTACACAAATTGTTATTCTGCTATAATATATTGGATTATACCATACAAACACCTGACAATGGCAGAAGTGAAATCCGCATTCAAACCAAGCTGCTGGCGGTATGTCACACTAGGTGATTTGATCGACGAGATGACACCAAGCCAGAGACAAGCACGCAGTTGGCCTGACCAGCCCAGGGACACAATTAGGGCAAAGATAATCTGGTCAGCTGAAGCCTGTCATATGATGCATCCAGCAGAACATGCAAACAGTCCTCACGGTACAGAGGGCCCAGACAACACCTTGGAGCAGATACAGGTTGGAGACCCAGTTTCCCTAGCAAGCTGGGGCAGTGACATATCAATCATTGACATTGCCTGTGACAACGGCGAGTTTATGGAGCCCAATGGTAATGGTACAACCCAAAGTGAGGAAGATGGCTGCTTAACGGGAAATAAATGAACTGGTGACTGAACTAAATTACTCACGAGATGGTGTTCTGTCTAGAGGAAAAGAAAATAGTAGTGACAGTTAGTTAAGTGTTTAGCGAACTCAGTTAGCAATGTGCATGCTGGATTTATGTTTCCACTGCAGAAGGAGTGAGTGTGTTATTACCCAATATTTTGTTAAGGTACAATTCATGAGTTGAGGACAAGGTTTGTAAATATTCTTTTACATGTTTTTAGGCTAATCCACGTATTCTGTGTAAAGTATTCTTTTACATGTTTTTGAGGTCAATATTTAATTACTATCTCATGTTTTTGAGGTCAATGTTCATATTAGGAGTGTTTTTGGGTGAGGGCAATGTTCAGGTTAATAGTGAATCCAAGTAAGCTAGGTGTTTTATTTAAAATCTAATAAATCACCCCTGGCGTAGAGAGTAATGTGACATAATAGACTGTGCTACCTAGTGGGTTTGTGTCTCAAAAATCCTTCTTTAATATTGCTTAGAATATTGTAGAAATATTATGTCTCTCAGATACTTTTATAATTATAAGTGCATTTCGCAGGTAATTGGCCTTCCTTGAATTCTGTAAACAAAACTATAAATTTGATATAGCTGTCAAGACACGCCTTGACTATCTACTTTACTATCTTATTAGAGGCGTTAGGGAGTTGTCTTCCTATCACGCCAGACAGGTTTATGTCAAGCTCAATGGCTTATCGGACAGGTCTGCCACATAAACAAGATTATATTATTACTAGGTTAACACCCAATGTACGTCATTGCCCGACTTATTCGACAGCCAAGGTATATATACCAGTGTGCGGGGAGAGGTAGGTAGATTGTGAGTTAGTGATGAAGAAGTTACGGGAGTCGTTGTTAGTTATGAAAGAGTTGTTAGTTAGCAATTATTAGTTGTTAATCGGGCATCGTTTGGTTCTGAAATATAACTGTCTTGTCTAGTGTGTGCCTGAGAGTAATTCTGCAGTGGGCTGACTTAGGAATTATTAAATGAGAAACCAGTACACATGACTAGTCACTGACTTGTCCCAGGCCCGGCGACTTATTGGTCACTCATGGACACTACCTAGTGGGCCTGCACTAACGTGTGGAGTGATGACTCCTAGCCACCCCGACTAGGCTATGCAACAACAGGTCATCTTGTTAAATTTGGCTCATGCGAGCTTTTCAACTCCCGTGTAAGACGTATTTCACGTCAGACTTTCAGCTATTTCCTGAAGGTATTAGATCCTGGCAAAGCATTTTGAATGTTTGCCTATTGTGGGCAGCTCTGTTGACCCCATATAGTGTCGCCCTCAATAAGCAGAAATTATCCTTTGTTTGATTTGATTCTTTAAGTCCCAGTCAACAATTTATCAGCCATGCCCGGGCGGGTCCCCCCGGGCTAATCCGGTACATAGGAAGGACCAGTGTGCCACTCTCAAGGACCCAGCACAGCGACGCCGGCGAGGCACGAACCCCGAGCCAAGCCCTCTACCGAAGTATAGAGAATGATCATATATAATAAGAACGTCTTACAGGTGATGACCAGCGCGCATTTTTAGTATACCAGGGCTCCAGATAAGAGGGGTAAAGGGTATTTCAGCATTGATTTTTGGAATTCAGCATTAAAAATTAAATTGAAGGGTGAAAATACCCATTGCATTTTGAGGTTTCAGTGCTGATATTCAATTTACTTGGTGCAGTGAGAAAAAAAAATAACTAATTAATATTCACCAGTTGAAGAATCTTGGAAGTTTTCCAGATCCTTATCTAGACCACTGGTATACTGCACAAAAAGTATTAACATAAACATAATATCAAGTATGCGATTCAATAAAAAACAACAACAAAAAAAACAAACATGTAAATTACCAAATCAGTTGGCTTTTATGACGGTGCTCGAGCTAGATGTCCGCGTATATCATCGTAACAACTTTTGCAGCAAGAGAGTAATGTTTCAGCCACTAAATTTGATAATGGATTCGTTCATTAACCCATATAAATATAGTGTCTATTTTATGGGACATCGACAAACAGTAAGGAGCCAGGTCAGACGCCACAGAATGCGGTGTTTGATCAGGCTCTATATAGTCTGCTTAAGGGATATTCTTTTGAGATTTGTAAATTACTACAAGCAACCCTTTGAATTCGTCCAAATGGTAAGGCCGGGATGAAAAAAACAAACATTAGGTGTAAATGGTTTATATACTGCCATAAAATGGGTCAGTGGGAGAATAATCGACAACACATTTAGGTGGTGATAGCTATACTTCTATATGACATTGGTTGAAATTCAGAAACCAACAAAAAGGAGTAATATGGATTACATAGAGGATCTTACATGAGTGCTCATGTTTTACTAAATCTACCAAACGAGCTGGGGAAAAGTGATAAAATACGAGGCTTGCCGAGCATTTTATTCCCTTTCCGCAACGAGCCTAACAAATTCAATAATTCAGGAGCACGAATGTTAGATTCTATTTATCAAATGACATTAAAATCAAAAGTCGCATTTTTGGCGTGAAACGTCAAGATTTTGCCATCTTCTACGCAACGTAATAAAGGACATTATAACGTTTCCCGTAAATCTATAAACCACTAGTGGTTTATCGATTTCATTGCATGGCGCTATGTCACCTCCAGACGCGATGTCATATGATAATATGAAGTTTTATGGAGAAAATAATAAGATAATACGACCAGAAAAACTTAGCATTCACTTCTAATCATTGGATACATTTACCCATATAAGCATAGCGTCCATTTTGTTGGATATCGACAAACAGTAAGGAGCCAGATCAGACGCCACATAATGCGGCATCTGATCGGGCTCTACACTGTTTGCTTAAGGAATGTTCTTTTAAAATTTGTAAATTACTACCCAGCAACCCTTTGAATTTGAAATGGACTTGTCCAATTGATAAGGGCGGGAAAAACCATTAGATGTAAATGGTTAAATACTGACACAAAATGAATAGTCGACGTCACATTTAGATGGCGATAGCTATACTTCCGTATGACATTGGTTAACATTCGGAAAACCAACAAAAAAGTTGTAATATGGATAAATTAATAAGATATATGACCAGAAAAAACTTAGTTTTCACTTCTAATCATTGGCTACATATATCTTGAGAAAAAGTTATGAAGGACTACCACCTATCAAGGTCAGAAAATTGTTTGTTGCACTAGCTGTGAATGTGTAAAAAGGTGTCTAAGGTCTCATAGACACCCTGAAACACATGGAAAAGGAGCACACTGCCACTAACCCACTTAGATATAAGTGAAGCCAGTGCCAGTGTACTTCTCAATACCCTTTCTTCCTATCCTGTAAACTATAAGCACTTATTTTCAATGTCTCATGAAAGTTTTTGGAGGTCTACAACTGTCTACAGCCATGGTAAGTCTATACAGTGTTGGTATTCTTTGAATTTCACTTCATGTATGTGGTTTGCCTTACTCTTGTAGAATATATGTCCATTTCTGCTCCATACATTATTAACCTCGTCAGGCATTTTCTTCCTGACACATAAAAAATAGAGTTTCGATTTTGAAATTTAATAATTCATACATTATATTCCTTTAATTTTTGACAAAACATATTTAGAATTATATTCGGATATTAATTGATATATTACGAGTTGCTAAAGGTTTTACTTTCTGAGAGCTTCCAACATGTCTGAAAATATTTATGTTCCAGTGTCCTTAACTATGAGTCACTTAAGATAGTAACGCGATTTATCAAATTAAAGTAATCTTATTGTCTTTTATACTATCATGTTTCGTTCCATTGACATATATATTACACATGCACACTATAGGTATCACACAGTAAGAGTATAGTCCGTCATTGATAGAGTCCAATAGAAAACAGGTGTAGCAGCTTCATACCGTTATTCATTCATTAAAGTTCATTCGTAAAAAATAATAACACTGCAGGTAAAACGATTGTACGGATTTAGCGAAAAATAATGATCATGGCATGTACAGCCTCGGTGGCTCAGTAGGTAGAAAGGCAACTGTAATAATATGCACGTGAGCTATGTAAAAAGTTACGGGTTCGAATCCCATTGTTTAGCATTTTATAGGCTTATTGGTATGCTCTATTTTTTCCATTTGTTTCAATTGTGTATCTTCTTATACTATATTTTTTCTTATTTTGTGTATTTTCCTTATATTTTTTAATATATTATTTTTTCAATTTCTATATTTTAAAATCTTTTTTTACAAATAGTATTTTATTTCAAAATACACATGATATAAAAAGTTCATAAAATAATGTCAACATAGTGAGATTTTGATATTTATCGCAATACTGAGCATCAAAGGATCAGGTGAGCCTGCAGAAATACGCAAACTCGCCAGAGCGTTTGCCGCTCGCATACACAACCTACTGTGTGGATGTAGATGAAGACTCATTTTAGCTTTAATTATTGCATAAACCCCATGCGACTCACACGCTATTAACAGCCATGTTTTAACCGGCATAAATCCATGTTTTAATCAGGCAATTCATGTGCTGTTCATGCATGGCTTTGGTACTTTACATATACGCATTCTAGGTCGTCACAAAATTGACGTCATCAACAGTAGCGTGTATAGAAATGAACGTAATTCAGTGACGTTAGGATGACGTATGTCTTTGCTCTGAAACAGGCTTTTTCAAAACCAAAGAATCCTTCATGCTTTTGTGCGCCATTATAGTAATACAAAAATGAACTTTTCGAAGCGTTTTTCCCAAAGTTTTCGAGTGACAAAATGACTGTATGCAATAATAACGATCAAACATGGTATTCTGATACACTAACATCTGCTAGACCCCTCGTGGGTCATTTTAAAAGTAATTAAGGGTGTAAAGATCAGGAATCGATACAATAAAGTACCACACCTGACCAAGGATACCAATGGGAAAGTGACAAACTCACAGTTAGACACCACAAACGAGAGCAAAGAGGTCAGCTCTTTCCCAGCAGGTGACCACAAAGCACATATAAACAGACGCGCACAAAGACATAGCAAACACAAGACAGAACAAAAACATAGAAGATCCAAAAAAGAAGTACCGCCTTGGAACGGTCAGTAAATTATTTTACTGGAGGGCTTAAACCGGTTTAACGGCGCCAACCTCACCCTTAATTAAGATGTGGATCAAGACACATAGATGTTTGGTTTGCATGAAAGACCCCTAACTTATCTCCTAGAACATATAAATCAAGATATAACAAGGAGATAAAGCAAAGATAAGGACTCAACAGTAAATAAAACTGAATACCGGAGCAAAAGAAATCCAACAGGTAAACCCCGGTGGGCCCGACAAACAGCCAAAGCATCAGGCCCCTACCATTTCATCAATAGAAAAGTCTTTCAGTCGGCACCATCATAGAGTTTGAAGTCCGACCCACCAGCGTGCAACTAAAGAGGGAAGCAAAGTTGCCAACCGTGATTGGGTTGACCACCAAGCATGCAATCTGTTGCAATACATTAATGTTATAGCCTCGCCTTTCACTGGTTTTCCCGTAAAGCCTGAAATATCGACATAAGCTTTTTTGTTCAAATGCAGATCCACGACTCCAGGAGGGATTTGCAGATGAGCTCTCATTTTTCTTAAATATTCCCTATAAAAATTAAATAATCTGTTCCAAACCCCCCCTGAACCCCTTCTGGATCCGCAACTGTTTGTAACAGCGCTAGGTAATTCAAACTGCCCACTGAAGGAGTAAGAAAAAGAAAAAAAAGATAAAGAAAAACTCAGGGATTCGAACCCTCAGAAAAAAATACAGGTTCGAATATGTAAATATCGCTACTTGACCACTGGACCACTGGTTTGTAACACCCAATGATAGCTTTAATGCATTTGTAAGGATATAACTACCAATATCCTCGTTTGTTTGTCTTAATGCGGGATTACCTTTTATTGATAATAGACCTCTCCAATTACAGTTGTAATTATTGACGTCATTGTACTATTATTATGTTACGTCTATAAATATATTTACTTCTGTGTGTGTATTCTATTATGTCAGTTCCGCTGGGTGTCTGTTACAGGCCCCCAGATAAGAGCGCATACCAGAAAATTATTTCTCAATCAAAACATATGTTGTGGGTACTCAAAAGAACCGTCTCGATGAGACGGTTCTTTTGCTTACCAAAACATATGTTTAAACTGATGAGTAAGAAAATAATCACAATTTTACGCTAATATTGCTTAACTGGCCCTATGTGTTATAGATATCCCATGATGTCTATTAACGTTTCTTAACTATTTGTCTTAAATGAAAGTGTACAACATACCCACAACATGGACAATGGGCATGTATTTGTTTGAACTTTAAAATTCAAACGCAGAAAGTAGCCATGCACACGGAAGTTTGGTACAGGCCGTAATAGGAGACCGAACAAAATTAGATCTAATACTCAGCCGAGCCTGCTTATTAAGACCGTTTCACCAATACACACACGGTGCAAAGTTCACCCAGGTGCAAATTTCCTCATTTATTAAAGTATTCTAAAAGCGGGCCGCCTTTCGCCTTCTAGCAAAATGCTATTCGAATGGGCCGATAGTGACCGGCTGGGTCGTCGGGCTGAAAAGGTCTTTCATGAAATATGCGCGTCAGGTTTTTTTCTTTTTAACAATAAAAAGAAAGAAAAAATAACCATTGTCCTGCTGAGCCCGGATTATTGTTTTTGATAAAAACAACAACAGTAGATCCAGATCAGCTGGTATTTGACGAAGTCATCCGATCATACTATGCTTGTAATAGGAATGCTGCAAAATAGCAGCTTACCAGTTATAGGCATCTTTTAGGCATTTAGGCAGGATAAAAAGTAGTTCATAAAATAATTGAGGCTCTCCCTGGGGTTACCTGCTCCCTTGCCCCCTAAAAAAATGGCTCGTTCCACTATCTCAAAAACAAAACAAAATCTGTTCTTGGCCTGAAATAAATGCACTTTCCCCTGATCACCAAAACCCCTGGGAGGGTCTCATAATTAGCTGGACAAGGGATAACTTGTTTTGAATACTTTTTTTTTTATTAAAGACCAGTAACGTTATTGGAATATATCAAGGGCTATCTTCGTTAAAGGCTACGAGACACTGAAATGGAATGTTGTATGAAATAGCATACACGAAAGACATTCATTTTTTACATCCTGGGTCTGTGTGCAATTTTCATATTAAAGTTCAGTATTGTATAAGTTTACTTAACTTCAGAACATTATTAGAAATAAGTGAAATAATAAAGGGCAACTTACGCTAATAATGCTATCTACGAAGACAACTTAAAAAAGGTTATTCCCGTAAAAAATCCGTTAAACAATTAGAAGGAAGTTAATAAATTGGAAAACCCCTAGTAAAACTCAACTCAAATTTATTTGCAAATCACATAACATTTGACAATGGATACAAGAATTGCGCCCATAAAAGGCAGAGAAAGACAAATATGTGACAAAATCAGAAAAACAATTACAATAAATTTCTCATTGGAAGTAACCGACCACACTCGGAAACTCCTCGGCTAACCCCGGCAATTATTACGGAATTAGCCGAAGAGCGTTCACGGCCGCCAGGAAAAGCCAGCACCAGCTGAACCTAACGTAATATTAAATGTCATTCAAAACAACTTGAGCCATCAATGTGACTTAACTCACCAAACCAGAACACCACACACCAACAAATAAATAAACGTTTTAACCTGTTTATTCTCTCTTCTGAAAGAGATGAAAGTAATCATTGTTGTAATAAGTGAGGCATATCAGGATCTTTAGTGGTCATAAGCCAAATAGATTTATCTGTGTCACTTAAATTTTCAGTGTTAGGAAAAAGATTACAAATCATTGAAAGTATAGTTTTTCTCATCTTCTCTAAAACAGAGCATTTTAATAATTTAATGTATTTCATCTTCAACAACATTATTGCATAGCTTACATGTTCTTTTATCTGCACTGATATTCTTATGACCACACTGGTCAATGTAAACGCATCGGTGGTTGCTACAACGAGCTGGTGGTAGCATTTTCCCGCACTTGTGATGGCTTAAAAGGGAAAAACATCTATACCTGTTGACTTAATGATTTATTTATAAGCTTGCATTTATTTTATTTGTGATGACACCTGGCGCACAGACCATCGGTAACATTGCAGTTTGTGGCTCTGCCAAGCAATAGGTGATTTAATTCATGGTTTGAACGGCAAATCCAGCACAGTTCTGAAGTTTTGTCGTGACAGGTGCTTATTTCTAGTAAAACTGCCTAAATTGAGGGGAATTTACATGTCTAAGTACAGCTGTTATCATATTTACAAGTAATAACATCCAAAAAACGATTACAACTTTGCATTTCTTTCTTGGTAAACTAGCTAACGTTTAATTGAGGAATTTTATTACAACGGACTGGGAGCATTTTTGACGTATTGATACAACGCACTGATGGTTGCCTAGATATGCCATGATTGCTGGTACAGCCTCACCACAGCATTCACTGTTCTAATAAACGGTACATAAACCGCTATTTGAGTCAGCAAATGATATTTCAGTACTGTGACAAAGACTCAGGTGAGCCTGTACGAATGTACAGACTCGCCAGAGCCTTCTCTGCATAGAATAAAATAGAGAGTAGTAATCGTTTTTGGATGTTATTTCATGGGACTATGATAACATAGCTGCAGCTGTGCATAGACATGCGAAATTCCCTCAAGTTAGGCAGTCACAGTAGAAAAAAAGCACCTGTCACTGTCAGACTCCACAACTGTGTGATTTGTCGGTCAAACCATGAATTAAATCGCCAATTGCTTGGCAGAGCCATAAACTGCAATCTACGCCCAGGTGTCATCACAAGTAAAATAAATGCAAGCTTATAAAGAATTCATACAGTCAACAGGCATAGATGTTGCGGTTTTTGGACACTGATGAAGGCTCAACCGTGACTCTGCAAATGTGCAGACTCACCAAAGCGCTCCAGAGCTAGCCCTGTTCGCACTTTGATAGTGTTTCTGCCTATTTTTCAGACTGGCCCCAAAACTTTTAATTTGATGAGATTGTTTGTCCGTTGTGATACATTGCAATAGTTAAGAAGCCTCCATGCGAGCTTAACAATTTGTGATTGTGATATTTCCCGATCATACTGACTTACTATTTTTGGGTGTCATTCATGCGAACAGCGATGGCTTTGGCGAGTCTGCAGATTTGCTTGATCTAGTCTGAGCCTTCGTCACAGTTCAAAATTCTTATGTGGTTGCTCAAATGGCGATTGTTTGCACAGGCTCGCCTGAGCCTTCGCCACAGTATCGAAATATCATGTGCTGGCTGAAATGGCGATTTTTGTAACGTTTTTGTGAACAGCGAATGCTGTGGTGAGTCTGCACCAGCAACCACAGTTTTTCTGTGAAACCATCAGTGCGTTGTATCAATGCTTTAAAAAATGCTCCCAGTGTGTTGTAATAAAATTCCTCAATAAAAGATTTGCTAGTTTACCAAGAAAAAAATACAAAGTGGTAATCGTTTTTTGGATGTTGTTTCATGGGAATATGACAACAGCTGCGCTTAGACATGTAAATTCCTCTCAATTTAGGCAGTTACACTAGAAAAAAACACCTGTCATGGCAAAACTCCAGAACTATGTTGGATTTGCAGTCAAAACCATGAACTAAATCACCAATTGCTTGGCAGAGCCAAAAACTGCAATGTTACCGATGGTCTGTGCACCAGGTGTCATCACAAATAAAATAAATGCAAGCTTATAAATAAATCATAAAGTCAACAGGTATAGATTTTTTTACCTTTAAGCCATCACCAGTGCGATAAAAAAATGTCACCACTAGCTCGTTGTAGCACCCACCGGTGCGTTAACATTGACCAGTGTGATAACGACTTTGCTCTATTTCAAGGTGTTGATTACTTATTCTGAATTTACTAAGATTTCTTCTTTGATTTCTGCTACAAAACTGTAAATATTTTTCCACATTAAAAATTTGCATAAAAAGGGCATACGTTCTTAATTTATTGCCTTTATGTATGTTTTCTCCATGATTTGAATGAACTCTTTCGTTCCAGGTTACAGTAACGGATCATTGACGGTTTGGGCCTTATACGCATGTTTTTCTGATTCCCAGAACGCTGTTTTTAGCTTCTGGTGTGATGCATATAGTATGAGTGCAATAGGTGAATCTAATGGCAAAAGCCAGCTAACAAAATATTTTCAAAATTCCTACGCACTCGAGAGATATGGCGGGTAGAAAGGGGAGGGGGTCCGAAATTTCATGACAATGAAAAGTGATTTAAAAAGTGATTTCTGCACTTTTTATTGATTTATTCCGTAGTCATGGTGATATCTATTGAACATATCATATGCAGAGGATCAACAAATCACGATAATTGATGAAATTGTTTTAAAAAAACAAACTATGTTTTGTAATAAAATGATTTTGGGGAGATAATTTAGAAGTTACCTGTACATTTTTGATTACATGTACCGTAAATAATACAAAGCTGAAAGCTCAACAAAGAAATAAATACTTTTGAAGGAATGAAAGTGCCCCATTTAGCATTGGAAAGTAAAACTGATTCTAACTAGATCCTTTGAATATTACTTTTGCTTTGTTTAAAGGGCATGGTATACATATACGTATATCCCAGTTGAAAGCTACCTGTATGAGATAATATATTATACCCGTTAAAACTCTTTGCATGCCAGTGGAGAATTTTGTCGTCTGCCAATAGCCTTTTGCAAACAGTTTGAACCCAGATGAAGACCAACAGAATGTCAGTCTTCATCTGGATCCAAACTGCTTGACATTCCGATGGTGGTCCCGGTTGGTTTATTTGTAAAAACTTAATTTTGAAGAAAGTCAGAAGACGAAAATAGAAACATGAGCAATTCCCTACCATGCAAATAGATAAGTACAGGGTGTTTGCAAAAGAATGTGTCATTAATAACAGTGTGCATTTTTCTTATGAAAAAATGCATAAACCTTGCTTATTCTTCTTTTAAACTTTATGTACTTTCTATTAAACTAGCACAGAATACAAAGCCATTTAGGTGGTTGGTTTTAGAGAATTTCATTACTGTCATTCATTTCTTATTCGGCAGAAAAAGGCATTTTATGGGCTTAGGCCCTGGGTTTTTGGGCTGCTGAACATCTTTCCCCCCCTTGTGCCAGCAAGCCACTTCCATACAATGTGTAAAATATGGTAACACATTTATAGGCAAAAGCTTTTGCTGGCACACGAGGGCGAATGAAATATTAAAAAAAAAATTTCTGATTTCTATATATTTTAATGTAAAACTGATTGTTCTACCCAAAATTTTACATTTTTGAAGCATTTAATATCGAAAATGGATTTCACTCGCACAAAGTACTCAGGTCAGGGCAACTTCACGGTGAAGAAAGGGACGATTGACAAACTTTATTTTTACTGAAAACCATAGGCATTTACCCATAGCAAGTGTCAATGATGCTTTAGAAATAAGAGCCTTTAAAACCTTTCTATATAAATGTTTACAGTCACATTTTATATCTGCTTTTATTAATGTATAAAAAAAGTTAAGATGCTCTTTATGAAATTTACCCATGAATCAATTCCTTTTTTACCTAAATTTTCAGATAATTCATATGCATCTTTCAAAAGGGTGTTTTTTGACATTTTTAAGTGGATAAAATATTTAATAATATTTGCTAAAATTTTAAGACGAATAGGGTACCGCCCTGTTTCCCCGCGAACAGCAAGAGAAGTTGCCTTTGAACTGACTCCTAGTATGTATTTAAACAGAAAGATCATTTAAAAAGATATTCGGCTGCATTTCAATGTGGAATTTGTTTTAGGCCTATATGTATTGCTCTTTGTTACACAAGGTCATCCGACTTTGCAAAGTGTAATTGATACTGTTACACTGCAAACATTATTGTAAGTGTTTTAAACCAATTCAGGGCGCTATTTTTTGAATACAAAATCACTACTTAATTCCCCTAAGATGATCTTAGTGGAGTTGCAACATGCAATAACGCACAATTATGTCACTCTCCTGATGTAGGTATTTAATATTAAGCATATTTTCTAATAGAGGGAACTGTAATATACAAACCTACACATATATGTGTACATTTTAACTACCCGAAAGGGTCCATGATTTGGTAATAAACTATTTTCTAAAATATATTCTATTCTATTTTATTATCTGGGACATATTTTGAGCAGGCGGCAGTACTGGCTTTTATTATTAATTGGCGAGACTTAAATGCCTTAAGTTTCATTAAAAAAAAAGAATGTACCCAGAGGTCCGATTTGGATCTCTGTCTAGACCAGTCTGACCGATGGGACTAAGCCATGGCCCCATCTTCTGGTACATTTTAAACCATAATTACTGCCTGTTGAGCCTTAGGGTGCTCCCGGACATAAAACCAAATAACAATAAACCCACCCGACCTAGTGCGGGTTACTGCCACAGAACGGCCGCAAAAAGTTTAACTTTTTATTATTGTACCGACACTTCGGTTTGCTTGTAGGTGGGTGACATCATCACTTTAGGCATAGATTACAAGACCCACAATGGGTGAGTCCATTAGTCTGTCCGCTACCAGTAAGTGAAACTGTTCATAACTCTTGAACCACTATAATCACTGTGTGAGTCCGTCTGTCCGTCCAATTTGCTTTCCAAATATTCCTTCTGGCACCAGATACTGATAAATCTACGTTCACCATGGGTCGTGCACATTACAGTCAGTTTATTGCCTTTCTTAACTAAAATGGATTTTGTACCACTAAAAATCAATAATATGTAAATAAAATAGTTCTTTTGAGCAGGCTAAACGTACATTTTTGTTATAAAAATAACTAAATTTTACGTTATAAATGGATGTATGATATTCTATACCAATACAATTGTTAAAGTTAATGCGCAACTTCACGCCTTCAAAACATTTAATGTGTTTTGTTTGCCTTTTATTTCTATCCCAATCTGAGCCGAGCAATTTGTTTTAACAGCAGCAGAATATAGGGTGAATATTTGACGAGGTCTGTGACTGCTTTTGCTGCTTGCTGTCCGTTCTTAAGTGGCGCTTCTGTTGTTACATAGGGTAAAGTCGGGTAGATTTGGACGGTCAGCTAAATTCGGACAGCGAGCGTGTTTGTTTCAGATTTTGATTATTGGTATTGAAATAAACTAATTAATCAAACAGTGAAAATCCTGATGAGACGGCTCATTAAGATCCGTCTCATCTGGAGTTCCAACGTTTGCAAATGTATGTCCGAAATTACCTGATGTCCGAAATTACATGACTTAATCTTAATTGTTGCTACGGATTCCGTTATCTGTGTTTGGAGGGATGGAGTTGTGTTTGTCAAAGATTGGAAATGTACATGTAGTATTAATGAGTTTTAACAACATCGTAAGCTAGGGCGAGAACTTGACCCGTAAAATATATCTAAGCGCCCTCCCGCTCTCCGTTATAGGGCTGCAGTTCTGTTGTTTATTCATAGCTTATTGTTGCTCCCATGGTTAGTGGAGGGGTGTTTGTACTTTGTATTGTAATACATACTGGATGTCTTTCCCAGTTGTTTTGCAGTCATCTCGCTTTGAAAGAGCGAGCTGTTTTCTTTCTTTAAATGTGTTTTACTGTCGATATAATATTGACCGTTACAAGGCGGCGCTTTTGTTGTGAGAATCATTTTTGCTGTTTGTGTTTCGTGTTTGTCATTCTATCTTGTCTCCTCCTTGCAGCCTTGTGGTAACCTGCTTGGAAATGGCTGGCTTCTTGGCTCTTTTGTGTGCGATGCTTCCTTATGTAATGTCACTCTCCCATGTGGTGTTCTAGGTCAGGAGTGGTATTTGATTGTATCGATTCCTGATCCTAGCCTTCTACTTCACTTTGACTAACATTTATAAAACCATAAAGAAAAGTGTTGTACACAAACGCCATGTGTTCTCGGTAATGCCATTTTCACATATACAATTTGTGTCTTGAAGGATATCAATTGAGCAGTGGCATGAGATTTTCAACAATGTGGTATGTGCGACCAGCAAAGGCTCAGAATAGCCTGCTCATACGCGCAGACTGATCAGAGCCTTTGCTCATCGCTTTAAATATTATATGACTATCATGCTTCTGGCTGAACATCATTTGAGGTTTCTACACATAAGAGGATGATGCACAGGCTCACCTGAGTCTACGCTTGTCAAAATGCCACATTGTTAAAAATCACATACCACGGCTCAATTTATTGAAATTGATTGATGTTTACAGAATGTGAAGAAGAAAAAGTAGATCCAAAGGAAACACAACTATTCGGACATCAAGTAAATTCGGACACACATTTGCAAACAGTGTAAAGCCGTCTCATCAGGATTTTCACTGTTTGCTAAGTTAATTTATTTTTTATTCCAAGCACAGATTACTATGCAACAGATGCTGCACGAGAAGAGTAGTTATACATTTTAAGGTGTTATTTCCTTCAATGCAGATTTTTTTTTCTTTACAGAAACGATGTTATTGCTAATTTTTCGTGAGAAATAATGTAGACTGAGTACCAGGACCCCTTTTAACCCAGGAGAGCCTGTAAAACACTTGGTTAATATCCTTTAAAGCTTCTAGTATCGCTAAAAATGGATACAAACATTTTCATAATTAATTTTTTAAATTATTAAAGAGTGTGTTTAATGTGATATATACTGTAAAATCTGCCATAAAGCTGACATTTCTCGAGACAAACTGGATTGAGAGACCACTTGAAATTTTAGGCAGTCAAAGCATTTCTCCTACAATGACCTCAATTAAGAGACCACCAGCTTTGCAGACCACATATTTCTACTACCCCATCTGGTTTGATAAGTTTTGTTTATGTATTATGCTATTTTTTTAAAGAAAAATAGGAAAAACATTTAAACACTTAAAATCTTTTTTCATATTAGCAGTGAATTCAATGCATATCAATGATTAATAAAATTCATATTTTCTGCCGTGAAAAGATATCGTATCAATTCACTAGTGAGTGAAACAATTTTGTATCAATATCTGTGGCCAAACAAGACATCATCGCTAAGTCTGGGACTAGAACCCTTTTCAAAAGCCACTAGATGAAGGGATAATGACAGAAATGGCGCTACGCACGTATTGACGACATTTTTAAACATAATTTGTTACAATTTGGCCTGGCGAGTGGCTAGTTTGCACACGTGATCTCTGTCCTAAGGCACACTTGAAAGACTTATAGAGGTATATTATGCGGATAGGATTAATACACAAGTGATCTATCGATTATAAGTTCCTGGTAATTTTGTAAACAAAACATGACGTCGCTGTCACTCTTGGCTGGCAAGACAGTAGGATGACATCAGTTGTTAAGCAGACACAGTTCACATTTATATTACTCTAATCTTTGAATTTGATTTATTGGAGTAGCACGCGAGTACGCAAAATAAAATGTGTTGGTCGCCAAACAAGCCATCAATGGAATAAGCAGAAATATGCTGGTACATTCAATTTACGAATGGAAACCTAATGCTTCTTGATTTGTAGGTTGTTGCAATTACAGTTTAAACTTTATGTTACACCTAATAACAAATATAAAGCATGTTGTCTTAGATTCTTCGTGAGCGTGTTCAAGTTCATCACCACATTAAACTTTGCACATTGATAATTTGATGAGTATTTATTCTTTGATAATACAGCTATGGCACACGGGATTGTTAGGTTTGGCCTCTCTTACTATTTGTTGCACAAAATAGGCCATAAACTACAAAGGGTTTTGCTCACCTCGGGTGATTTGGTAGATCATGCTTTTTTTTCTTAAATCACTACTCTGTATTTATCAGGAATATGACCATTGAAAATCTGAGATTACATTCATATTTATGTAGATACACATTCAACATAGAAGAAGAATCGAGTGTGTGGTCGCACATCTATGAGGCCCTGGAAGGGGGGGGGGGGGGGTCCGAGTATCCCATATCCCTTTAATTATTTTGAAAAATATCCCATATCTCTAAAAAAATATAGCAAATATCCCCCAAATTCAGAAAGCATTGTATCCGCATATCTCTAAAATTGATCCAATATCCAGTATCCCTTTAAATATTTACAAAAATATCCCGTATCCCTTTAAGTTTTTGGCCAATATCCCAGTATCCCTAAACCCCTTCCAGGGCTATGTAATCAGCTAATCATGTTTGTATATGTTTGCCATAAGTGATGTTTCTGGCGTGGCAAAGATTATATAACTGATGTTAATTATCAAGGAAAAAGACATGCACGGCTTTTCAATATGTCTTAGATTAACTTGACTAGATTGACTTTTAGATTATTTTAAAAATGGTACATTAAGTCAAGTCATTCTTTTCATGATTGTTTACATAGACTTTCTTATAAGTTAGCTTTATTGTACAATTTTACGAGTGTATATGCAAAAATTCCCTCTTGTAGGCGTGACGAGTCGAAGACGAGTTTCCCGCTACAAGCGGGAATATTTGTATATTCACGAGTATTTGTACAATAAAATGCTTGTATCATGACCAATAAAAACAACCACCTTTTCATTTATTCGTCAGATATTCAAGTCAATTATAAGCCCCACCCTTGACAGGGTCTTGTGGAAATTATTGAACAGCTTAGATCAAAGGAAAGGCGGCAGAGTCATGATTCAATACTATTTCAGCTACATTGCTCTTATAAAGGAAGGACACGATACCTCACAGGGACTATGCTTGTGTTTACATTTAAAATAACATGTGGTTGGCATTGGCGGATATTTTTCTTCACCTTCAAGTATATGATGGGCACTTCATTTTGTTTCTATACTCAACTGTCCATTATCACATTATTATTATTATATAAAGCTGTTATGGATATATTCTTGTCAGATTTTGTAGCACAGTAGATAGGTCTGTATTTTGTGATTGTGGCATTTCCTAGGTAATACTTAATGTTTAGTTTGGTTTAAACAAATTTATTCATTTTTCTACATGGTTATATTGAAATATACATTTTACTATGCAATTATGACGGAATTCAGAAAAAAAGTCAAACGACGTATGCAAAAGTAAGTAGGTATGACCAGGACATGGAAATGCAACAATCACACGCTGCAGGCCGACCCAAGGTACAGTGAGGAAGAGCCACAGTAAACTCATTATCTGTAGGTTGATTTTTTATAACTTGATGTCATACAAAAAAGGAATTCTGGTAAACATGATAATGCATTACTGTCTATATGCAAATGTGTTTGTGGAATCAATTTTGGTCCTTGACTGTAATAGTATAAAACTAGTTAACTGGCTGGCTGAAGGGTCGTATTCGCATAGCCTTGCTTAATTGTGATAAGGAATAAGTATGAACCTCTCGGTAAGAAAACACCCTTCAAGATTACGTTGACAATTAAGACCTATTTGGGCCTATGTATTTATGTTCATGATAGATTAGGGTTTTTATTGCATGTTCTTACATTAAGACTATATACTGAGTTCACCTGACAGAAAACATAGTATCAAATAGACAACACGCACCTCGTGTATGGGACCATGCTCTTATATTTTGACCCATACTATGAATTATTACAGTCAATAAAGATAAGATCTTGCAGGTAAGTACTTGCTATTTATTGGCACATCTTTTCTTTTTTCAATAGACGAATATTTTTCTGAGACTGTTGTTTTCCTAGTAGTACTATATCTATTATACCCGGTTAGTTACATATATTTGTCAGGGCCCGGAATTACAATGCCTCCTCAGAGTTAAGGAAGACTTAAGTTAAGTATTGATATTTAGATGCTAAATAAATTTCCTGGATCGATGCAGTACATGTCGTCAAAGATATCATTGTGATATACAGGCAAAATGAAACTTTTTTGTTTTTAATCAGTTTCAAACGTTATTTTTCGTATCCTGAAAAAGCAATACTTAACTTAAGTCTTCTTTATCTTTAAGGGGGCATTGTAATTCCAGGCCCAGATATCTAATGTACATGTATATGTTTGTATCCTAGAGAGAACAAATAATTTTATCGCATGGCGTCGCGTTTGGGAGTGATAGAACGCCATGCAATAAAATCAATAAACCACTAGTGCTTTACAGGTTTAGTAACGTAACGTAAAGCAGTCCATTTTACGCTGCGTAAAAGATAGCAAAAACTGACGTTTTCAAGTCACAAAATGCGAAATTTAAGTAATGTTAATGTAATGTGAAAAATTGAATCTAACATTCGTGCTCCTGTTTATTAAATTTATTAAACTCCTTGCGAAAAAACGATAAAATGCTCTGCAAGCCTCGTATTTTATCGCTTTTCCCCAACACGTTCAATAAATTCATCAAAACAGGAGCACTCATGTAAGATCCTCTATGAATTAAATTAAAGGACGATAAACAATGACACTAACACGAGATGTTACCATGTGCACAGACATTTCAGGACTGTATTTGGGTTAATACATGCCCGCTTGTGTTCATTCTTAACTACTAAATTGCACTAATTGGAAGCGCATTTTTGCAAAAAAACAAAACAAGAGAATTTGAAAATAAATTGACATTTCGAAGCTTTTCAGAATTGTTCATAGCAAAGTTGCACAATTATCTAATCCTTTAATTTGCTGCATGCTGGACATCTGTCAGGCTTTCTTTTTGCGGCTGCTGACTTTTTCATATGAAAAATAGTAAGTGGGTAAATATGAAAAAAACGGATGAAAGGTGTAAAGATACAACCTCGCTTCATTATAGACAATTGAATATATTTAATCAAATAATATCCTGATGTCCAGAAAGTTACAGTCTATAGGGACTACCTTACCACAAATGAGTATGATCAGGAAATACCACAATCACAAACCGCAGACAAAACCGTGGCATCGTGAGGAAGAGCCACACAACAATCAAGGGACACAATGGAAGACGAACAAAGCAAAACAACCAGCTCTCTCTTCCCCGTCGTGATGATTGAAAAACTAAAATGGACACAAAGTAACGCACAACAAAACATAGAACAATTACAGAGACCCACAATTACAGAATCCCACAAGTTTATATATATATATATATATATATATATATATATATATATATATATATATATATATATATATATATATATATATATATATATATATATATATATATATATATATATATATATATATATATATATATATATATATATATATATATATCAAGAACACTATCAGAGTGTCAAACTTCTTCCGATCTGTAAAAACCTGCTCTGTCTAGGAGCACCCATGGTAACAGGGTAAAATTGTCTCATCTCCAAAAAAGTATTTAACAAAGCCTCTTAAAATTTAAAATGAAATCAATCTTGTTTCGGTCAACAACGGACAGTACAGTAACATATGGTATATATATCCTCTTCTTGTTGTTTACATAATTAACAAGTTGGATCTTCACGATACTGGCTGAATCTGTGTATGTTTGTCTGTAACAGGTTGGATCTAATCAGGATCCTGATCTTGATCCGAACTGTTTGCAAAGGTTATTTTGGCGTCTGCTGACTTTTTCTTTCAAACTTAACTTTTTCAAAGAAAAAAGTCAGCAGACGACCCTTTGCATAGCACTTTGGAATCAGAGCAGGACCGCCGTCCAAATTGTTTGCAAAGATTATCAACAGGTGTCAAAAATTGCCCCTAGCAGGCAAATAGTAAAACAGTTTGATAGATAAGTGTAAATTTATAATTTGACCGTCATTTGCAGGTGTGTAATCGTTGAGAGATCCAACCACGATAGGCAGCTGATTGACGAAATTCGGGCAAAACAATGTTTGTAAGTATGAACATGGAGCTATTTGCCGAACTGTTTCTTTACAAATATGAACCAAGTGATCATGGATGAAAGTATACCTGGAATTAGCCCAAGCAATAAAGACAACCATATATCCTAATACCCAATGCAAAGCTCATTTCCTACTTATATAGAAGAAACACTTTTTTCTGTTTCAAAACCTTACCAGAGTCTTTGGAAAGTCAGTTAGATAGGGTAGTAACACGAAAATATAAATATACAGTCAGACATAAGTTAAGCATCGCCTCAATAGTTTCCTAGAAAACGAAGGAAGCTTTCAAGTAATGAATGTTTTCTTGTTTTATTTATGAAAAAAGATAAAGTGGTGAAAATTTACAGCAAATTTCGATTCGATTTTCACAAAGGTAAACAACCAGGCATAGTAAATGCACACTCACCCCTAAAATTGTCCGGATTCTCTAACCCATTATGGTATTTTCAAAACGCTTAGACACGTAAAGTGTTAGTTTCATATTGTTACAATATCGAAGACAAGTTCTGTCTGAAAATTTCAGATTCATATCTCTAAAAGAGTAAAAATAATGGATGCGTAAAGAATGGCATGTTATATAGTGATATTGCAAAAATTATAAATACACGATTAACTTTCTCTATGATTCTCTATAACTGACATGAAACCTTGAGTTGAACAGAATTCGTTTGGCACAAGTTTAAAAAATATGTCTAGATTATTTGTGAGTTTATTTGAATTTAAAGTAAGCACTTTGGGTTAAGCTGTGACACTTTTAGGGTACACCCAAAAATAGGGGTTGGTATATACAGGACACCATAGAAATTAAGCAAAATGACCAAACGACATTCTGATATGCTCAGCAGATTAAAGGAAGACTAGGGTAACAAAATATTACAAACTGTTTGTTCTTCTGCAGAAATTTGTACACGAAAAATGTCTCTGAAATAATGTTTGGGTGATGCTTAACTTATGTCTGACTGTATATGAAAAGACGTTGAAAGGTGTAAAGATACAACCTCGCTTCATTATAGACAATTGAACATGTCCAATCAAATAATATCATGAATTTCAGAAAGTTTCAGTCTATAGGAACTACGTTAAACCACAAAATAGTAAGTGAATATGATCAGGATATGCCACAATCACAAACGCAGACAAACCCATAGCACCGTGAGGAAGAGCCACACAACCATAAACAACTTCCAAATTGATAGATTGGTCTGAACAGCAAAGATTATTGGGATGAAAAACAATTACATCTGCGAATACGCAGAGCTAACTTTTACTGATTAGGCTTGAAAAGGTCTTTTTGTGACTTGTAACTCTAGCAAGAGCTAATTAAAGGGCATTAATTGATCTTGTATTTTGCAGCCGGATGTCTCACAAATCATCTAGTATTTTGCAGTCAGTGTTCTCCCTAATTATATAAATGCTTAATTGTTTCAGTCAATAAAACACACAATCTAGCATTATGATCAGAAAACTGTAAACTTTCTTATTTGTTAAGTATATATGCATACGAAGCCAATATGGTCAGGAACTTTAATAATCATACATCTGGATGACAACAAAATGCAATATATATAAATGCCCAATGCATACAATATAGTAGGAGCAATTGGTGACTGATCAGGCCAGATGTCAATTCTGTGTCCTAACTGTCTGCTTACATGATCACACTTCTACCATTTGTCATAAAGATTTTTATCTATTTTACGCACATGGGTATCTGCGTACACGTAGGTACGCCCCTTCACACGTTCGTTTCATCATTAACACTATCGGACTCGTGTTCAAACTGCTGATGTTAATGCATGAAAAACATGTGCGATACCTGTACTAAGAAACAAAGAAAATGAGCCAGTGCATGAGATTTCCAAAAATGTGGTATGTGCTACCAGCAAAGCCTCAGTTCAGCCTGCGCATACGCGCAGTCTGATCAGAGCCTTTGCTATTCGTTTGAATATTCTATGACTGTTAGGCTACTGACTGAATACCATATGGAGTTCCTAAGCTTAAAAGGAGGCTGCACAGGCTCGTCCGAGTCTACACTTATCAAAATGTCAAATCGTTGGAAATCTCATGCCACGGCTCAAATGGCTTCTAACTCACAGACATAGATGAGCCAGAATGGACCCTACCAAAGACAAGCATCAAGCACCAGCCTACGTACTTTCCCGACCCATTCTATATAACTTCTTTTATAATGCTTCTTTGAATTATTTCTTATGTTTGTTTGTTTTATTTGATTCTTTACATCCCATCAACATTATTTCAGCTATAAAGGGACGGGTCTTCCTAGGTTGAACCAGTGCTACGTAGGCAAGGATTAATGTGTCTTGCTCAAGGACACAACGCAGTGACGCCGGTGAGGCTCGAACCCGCGGTCGCTTTATTTCTTACGATTTTTCCAGAAATTTCATGATAATATTACAGTCAACATAAGATATGATTCCGACAAGGAATTGGAATACACACACGCTAACACACACACAGAGAGAGAGAGAGAGAGAGAGAGAGAGAGAGAGAGAGAGAGAGAGAGAGAGAGAGCATGCTCTTACGCTATTTGATTATGCAGCTGAAAAGAAAATATGCACATATTTGGTCATATTTACTATCAGTGTATGAAATCTGTGCCGAAATGTACAGGTTTCCTAATGAGTACATTCTTGAATGTTAAACCACTTGCATACTGGGAACCTTTATACGGTAAACGGGTACTTTTTACAAACAGTGAATACTCAGATGGCATGCAGCAAAGTGCAGCAATTTCATCAAGGTCTACAATGTTTGATATGGTTAAAACAATACTCAGCTACATAAATGCATCATAATTTAGAAATATCTACCTGAGACCCCTTAAAGTACACAATTGGCAGTCCCATACGTATTGCATCAATATGTATAAAAACTCTATCAGAATACTAAGGGTTAAGCTTTTACTCGGACCAACTGTACTGTGCTTTATGTTTCAGCGGTTCCTGACCATCTTCATTCTCTTACAAACTTGCCGAGGATTTCTGTTGGACAACTGCTGGGTACCGGTT
>OZ026517.1:590283-604277 GCA_964019695.1 Loripinus fragilis | reverse complement strand
AATTTCCCATTTCTTGATTGAGGTGTTCCTCCACCCCCTCCCTATATATATCGCAACTTATTCGTTTTCTGAGAGTATGTTTCAACAATAGAAACCTATTTTTGACTGCTAAGTTACTAAAACATGGTAATCGATATCATAAAATTCTTAATTTAAGCATTTTCTAAATTCTACCACAGACACTCAGAGTTGATTGTTAACTACAATATTGGTTTAAAATTCTTATGGAACAGGGCATATCAGAGCAAGTATTTTATGGTGATTTAGTTTATAAATTCAAAAGAATTGTTGGAAAAACTAATTTTAGTGATCGGATCAAAAAGATAATTAGACGGTATAAAAAGTTGGATGTAACATGGATATCATGCGACAGTCTGAACGTCTGGTTATTATATCCAATCACGGTTTATTGGTGAGGATGGCGCGCCGTTAAACCGGTTTAAGCCCTCCAGTAAAATATTTTACTGACCGTTCCAAGGCGGTACTTATTGTGTGGATCTATTATGTTTTTGTTTTGTCTTGTGTTTGCTATGTCTTTGTGCGCGTCTGTTTATATGTGCTTTGTGGTCACCTGCTGGGAAAGGGCTGGCCTCTTGGCTCTCGTTTGTGGTGTCTGCTGTGAGTTTGTAATATTCCTATTGGTATCCTGGGTCGGGTGTGGTACTTGATTGTATCGACTCTTGATCTTTGCACCCTTACTTACTTTTATAGCTATGGTTTCCTCTTTAATTGCATGATTGTGAGACAAGCCAAAGACTCAATGATGGCTCCGATGTAAAGCTTAATCGGACGGTTGGTTCCTGATGCTTGTCTTTGGCTGGGCCCACAGTGGCTAATCTTGATATTTTCTTCAGCTCTGACTATCTGTGAGCCGCGAGTCATTTTCTTTGTTTCATCATAGTGTGTTAATTTGATTAGATTGTTTCTCTGTGAAGATTACATTGCAGTAGCTAGGAAGCCTCTATGCGATCTTAACATTTTTGTGTTTTAACAACAATTTAATCTAGGGAAAAGATTTGGTACCAGCAATTAAGCCTTTCATTGGCTTAGGCTGCTGTCCTGTCTAAGGCGGTGGTTCTGTTGTTGTTCATTCGTTGTTGATTGGTCCTCCCATTGTGTGGCTATGTGTTTGTTTCATGTTTTGTGGTGCATTTCTTTGTGTCATTTCTAGTTTGGAATCATCTTGATGGGGAAAAAGAGTTTATTGCGTTACTTTGTTTGTCTTTCTGTTGTCTTGTGATTGTTATTGTTCTGTGGCTAAACCTCGTGGTGCTGTGGATTGGCTGTTGTGTGCGATCGTAGTTTGTAATGGCTGTAGTGTTAGATTGTGGTATTTCCTGATCATACTCGTAGAAATATATTCCCTTAAATTTACCCTTGCTTGGGTGGAGTCAAAGGTCAAATGTTTTATTTTCTGAAAGTAGTCATGTTACATATCAAATTAACGAGAATAGAGTCAAGGATGGATGAGCCCCATGACATAAATGCGGTAAATGACTTATCTTCTTAATGCACTTCCAAAATGATCTATTGTAACTACTACATTCCCTCTCGGATCCCTCATTATAAGGTCCTGTAAATAACGACTATTGTGAGCACATCAACCTCTTAGCGCCACATAGCAACATAGAGATCCGGACCCCATTAATTCAAGTACAGTACGCATTATGGTGTTGCAATATTCTTATACTGGTATGACATGATGACTCTAAACTTTTCAATGTTTGACAGAAATAGTAAGTGTGATGGCCTTACTAATGTTGGACAGTATACATCCCTACACATATACTCAGAACAGACGACAGTTATTTGCTTTCCCTTATAATGTATATACATGCTAGCAAACGTGATTGTGAAGATCTGGCACATATAAATGTACTCCTAAATGATGCATTCCTTAGTCAATGTGCTTATTTAATATGAACAGTATACGTCAGCACCTTATCTTTCCTAAACAGTTTACATTTGCACCAACTGAATTACAAGTATATACAAATACACTTTTCTGTAATCGTTAATCTCTTATGGATGCATTGTTATGAGTCATGTACTTTTGTGCCTACTTTTTAATGAACAGTATACGTACATGCTTATCTGTAACCACATGTATCTTACTTACATAGATTCACATATGAACGTATTCAATTGATGTGTCAATATCATAGACCTCTCTACAATCATATGCACTAAGTATGTGCAACAATAAACTATATTTTCTTCATTAGTATTTAGTACAAAAATCATACTCTACCATTTCTTTCATCTATATTTTCGTTAATTACAACACTAAACTCACCCTCTTCTATAAAAGTATTTTCATCATCGCGCTAATGTACTTTTCTAACTGTTCTTAGAGAGTTGGGTCATCATTGTGTTTGGACCTTTGAGATTAGTTTAAGTTGTTGTTTCTTTTTCATGGTATATGCTATTTTCAGATTTATTTAAAGTCCGAACCTTTCGCTAGTGTTGCTGTAACAGCTAAAATATGCTCAAGGCACCATTCCTGATTCCATAAGTTAAGAGTATTACCCCTGAAGAGATTTGCAAAAAAAATAAAAAAAAAATATATAAAAAATGTTGTCTTTGGATATCAACCATATGCATATTTGTTACCGTTTTACTGTGTTGCCCAATTCCCATAACGTTAACAGAACAGACGGGAAAATCATGGTGATCACGGTGTTGTTATATATAAAGAATTTAGCATATGACGTTACTGTTATTAAGTGGATAACGTCATGTCATAGATTATGTTATGACCACATGTTACATGACACTTTCGGCGGGAACAAGAACCGTGATGGCGACGCCTGTTAGAACAATGCAAATATTCATTTAAATAAGTAAACTTTGAGGACCATATAATCATATTTAAAAGGTCATATGATAAACAGAATGTTACACTAGTGATCATTTCATATGAAACATATTAAACTCGCCATATGAAATGATCACTCGTGTAAGCTCCTCTATATAATTTAATTCAGAAATTTGTCACAAAAATATACAGAACTATATATTGAAATCCAACTATCTGTGAGCCGTGAGCCCATTTCTTTGTTTCATCATAGAGGTTTAATTTGATCAGTTTGTTTCTCCGCGATGATACAATGCCTAACTGGGGAAGCCTCAACGCAAGCGCTAAAATAATTTTATGTTTTAACTACAGCTGAATCTTGGGCAAGTAAATACATTAAAGTCCGCCCACCTCATTGGCTTAGGCTGATGTGTGTTCTAAGGCGGTGGTTTTGTTGTTATTGATTAAGTGTTTAGTGTAGCTCTCATTGTTTGTGGGGTTCTATTTTCCTTTTGTTGATATGCGGGAATTAGTGTTCTTTTTAGTTTTGTTATCATCTTGATGAGGAAGAGAGAGCTGTTGTTTGTTTTTTTACTTTAATATTCCTCCTGATGCCTTAAGACTGTAACTGCTCTTTGGCTCTTTCTACTGGTGCCGTGGGTTGGTCTGCAGTGTGTGATTGTGGTATTTCCTGGTCATTCTAACTTCCTTTTTTCAGAGTTCCACAATATGTCAATCAATTAGGTGAGCGGCTAGCCTGTGTACGAGTTTCAACGTTATTGCACGACCCTTGGGTCTGCACTATAATCAGTATGAGAGTCCGTTCGCTCATCCGTTACCAGTTAATGAAAATGTCATAACTTTTGAACAACATGGTATTTTTATCACATTTTGCATACATATGCATATCAACATTCGCTAGCCACTGGCATGCGAAACCACCTTTATTTGATATACATGGATTTGCTGAGCAATGGGATATTTTGATCAAATTTTGCGTACTTATCTATTTTAATATTGTCCAGCCACCCTGGTATGGAAAACTGTGGCGAGAGTTTGCCAAGAATCATTTTGGTCAATCAAGTTATTTATTGAAAATGCTCATAAATCTTGAACCGGATGGTATATTTTAATCAAATTCTGCATACTAATACATTTTAACATTATTGAGACATATGTATACAAAACGGTGATTAGGCTTTGCCAATAGTTGTTTTGTGACAATGCCTAGCCACCGATTTGTATACCTGTGTCTCTATAATGTTAAACTGTACTAGAACGCACTTTCTTTCGGAACCTATTTCAAAACAGCTATGTTGAAACACTCAGTTCGGCTACTCGTACACTGTTTTCAATTTAAATACCATAGAGTTTCATTCTAATTAGCAACCAATGAACGTGGGTCGTGCATATTACTGTCAGTTGATTCGTAGGTATACATAACAAGCAAATATGTAAACAATTCACTTTTTTTAATCCAAAGTCCATCGGAACAGAGATATTCCTTCAAATTCAAACCGCCAGTAGTTGGATGGTTAAGCTCTTCTATCGGAAAGGACTTGGACTACAAAGAAAAATATTAACAAAGCATACAATATAAAGACGATATACTAAACACAACAATAAAGTTTAGAAATATACAAAAATCAAAAAATAAACATCATTGCCGGTCATGTGTCAGTACATTAGCATTGTAGACTATTGTGCAATGAAATGCCGTTTGACCTTGTTGATGACCTTGATCATCCATTTTGAATTATAAATAAAGTAAGTTTAATTTCTCTGTATATCAATTCTTATAAATATCACGAATTGCAATGTTAAAATGTAGACAAAAGCGCTTATAAACTCTTTAACGTTTTCATGTAGACTTGCTTTGTTTACCGCCATCTTCGAAACCATCTAGGACTTTTAAGTTAGAACCAAACATTTAAATTGCCTTATTGTAGATTCTATATCTACAAGACATGGCATACATTTTGATTTTGATATATAATATAAGAATATATCATGAGTGTGAGGATAGGATAGAAAAATCCGTCCCGAGGATCGCCGTTTGGCATCACGAGGCTTGCCGATAGATGACAAACTGACAAACGGTGATCCCGAGGGACAGATTTTTTTAATCCTATCCCCCCACGAATAATGGATTTCTCACCACTGTTTTTATTTATTTATTATTTTTAAAATAAGCTTCCAGAAGTGCCTAATTACGCTTCGATGCCATTTCACATGATGACGTTACATGACGTCCTGGGTAAGATAGCGTGGGTAAGATAAAATTATCTCCTTTTTATATCTTGATTTATATGTTCTATGAGATGATGCATCGATAAGTTATGGGTCTTTCATGCAAACCAAACATATATGTGTCTTGATCCACATCTGAACTAAGGGTGAGGTAGGTGTACCGTTAAACCGGTTTAAGCCCTCTAGTAAAATATTTTTACTGACCGTTCCAAGGCGGTGCTTCTTTTGTGGATCATTTATTTTATTCCTGTCCTGTTTTGTTCTGCTTTCATGCACGTCTATTTGTTGATACCTTGTGGTCACCTACTGGGAAAGGGCTGACCTCTTGGCTCTCGTTTGTGATGTATTATTGTGACGTTTTCACTTTCCTATTGGTATCCTGGGTCAGATGTGGCGCTTGATTGTATCGATTCCTGATCTTTGCCCTCTTTCTTACTTTTCTATCCCAGGGTAAATCGCAGATAATCTTATCTGGTGTGCAATAACAACCTTTGTTATACTTTGGGTCCAGGTTGACCCCAGACATGCGCATCCTCCTGCAAGTGGGCTAGAGTTCCTCTACTAATAAGATAAAAATACATAGCTTACATATCATGTGGAATGCAAATACATTCTGTATCAGAGCAGATAGAAGCCTGATTAGTACTGTGACATTGAATTCTACATGCCATGCAGTGAAACGCGTTACCAATACCATCAACTGTAGACGTTGCTGAAATAGAAAGGAAACAAAATTTCAAAATTGACATATTTGAACCGTGGCATGAGATTTCCAACAATGTGGCATTTTGACATGTGTGGGTCGTGGCATGAGATTTCGGACAATGTGGCATTTTGACATGTGTGGGCCGTGGCGTGAGATTTCGGACAATGTGGCATTTTGACTTGTGTGAGCCGGGGCATTAGACTTACAACAATGTGGCATTTTGACATGTGTGGGCCGTGGCATGGGATTTCCAACAATATGGCATTTTGACATATGTGAGCTTTTGCATGAGATTTCCAACAATGTGGCATTTTGACATGTGTGAGCCGTGGCATGAGATTTACAACAATGTGGCATTTTGACATGTGTAGAATCGGACGAGCCCCTGCAGCCTCCTTTTAAGCTTCGGAACTCCAAATGGTGCTCGGTCAGTAGCTTAACAATCATAGAATACTCAAGCGACTAGCAAAGGCTCTGATCAGACTGCGCGTATGCGGAGGCTGGCCTGGGGCGTTGCTGGTCGCACATAACACATTGTTGGAAATCTCATGCACTGACTCCATTTCAACTCGAAAAGTTAATATGATTAGTTCATGGAAATATGGTACCTATCGTTTGGGAAAAGTCACTTTTAAAACGTGCATATATATTAACCCAATAATCATCCTCCATTCATTCAAGGGGGGTTAGCTGACGGGCCGATGGTGGCCCAATACAGTGTCCTGGCTATGTATCTTGTTTTGCTAAAGGCATACATTTCGATAAAAAAATCTTCATCTTATGTGTCTGAGCAGCACAGGTTGCCTTAGCTTATCGATGCAATACGATCCAAAATCCAATTAAAGTGAAAATTATTGCGGATATCAAACTTATATATTTACATTTTAATGAATCTTTATACGTTAGTAACCGTTCATAACCTCATGAACAACATATATATGATTGACAGTTGCCAAGCTCACTTGCTTGTGCAATACGATTCGAACCTCCTATTCATTCGACACTTGTGTTGTGATTGACAGTGAGCCACACCTGATTTTCACGTGCAAAACAAGTTTCGTGTTTCATCCATTGGCTGTCCGTGTTCACACTGGCTCTTCCGCCTTTCCGTTTAACACTCCAACAAAACCGTCAAATCAATTAAATTTTAAATATAAAACTGTTTTGTTTCCTAAATTATAGATTATTTCTATATCTTAGATATTTATAAAAAATGTAAATATAAGCAATAAATTCGATTTTGGAATGTTCCTGGAATCATGAAGATTTCGGGTCTCTTGCAAAGTAAGTGAAGCCCGAAGTGAAGCTCACTTACTTTGCAAGAAACCCGAAGTATTCATGAATCCCTCGTATTACATGAGTGCTCTTGGATATCTTTAGTTATTAAATGGGTCGGGGGGAAAAGATAGAATACTTGGCTTGCCGAGTAGTTTTTTCTCTTTTTAGATCGATTTTGATAAAATCAGTAATACAGGAGCGCGAATGTAATATTCTGTTTATCATATAACCCTTAAACTACTTTTGAATCGCGTATTTTGCGTGAAAACAATAAGATTCTGTCTTATACACTGAAGGACTTTAAAAACGCAAAAAATGAAAATTATTATTTTTTGAACCCAAAACATTTTAGTCTTCTTTAACAAGTAAAATGGGCTGGAAACGACACTCTGCCTCTATCTTTACCTAAAATCGGTGTTTTTACAGACAATGGCCACCACCAGCTACGCATCCGTGATTTACTATTTTTTGCACGTGGCGTCCCCTCGAATCAATGATGAAAAATATTTGATCATTTCACATATAGCTTGTAGGTATACATGTATAAAAAGCACAGTAGCTTTAGTTTTATAGCTGCATTATTCGTGCCACGTTTGTCTGAACATGAACGACCTGGCGCAATAGGAATGTGAAAAGCTGGGGTGCGTGATTCTGACGTCATGTGATATTATAATTGCCTTCCATCAACTGTACAGCGCCTCAGAGATCGGTATCAGGCTACAGGGACAGTTAAATATCAGACACAGGTCTGGCTAACTAAAATGATGACCCAACGCCAAGACGGCAAATAAGGTCGAGTGTATCGACGATATTTACATCGACGATATCGGTTCCAGTTGGCTTCAGTCAGTGCCAGCCGAAAAGCCAGGCTCCGAGGGTAATTTGTATTCAGGTTTTTAATCAAAATATTTTAATACAACTACTTAAAATCACGTCCGATTTCTAAACAAATTTCAAATTGCAGTTTTAGAATCTAAGGGTATTGTATTTTGATAGACTGATGCTCTAACATTATTTATCATTTTGATATGAAATTTAAATCATGTTTTCTTTACATATTGATGTTAATTTTTGCCAAATCTCAATAAAATTGATACATTAAAAAGTTGTTAATTTTATGAATTTCGATTTTTGCGTTTTTAAAGTCCTTCAGTGTATACGCAACGTCATTACGGATGTCATTACAAAGTGTTACCAAAATCTGTAAACCACTGGTGATTTATCGATTTTAATGCATGGGGTTATATGTATATCAATCCCAGACGCAGCATAACATTATTTAGAGATTAAGCCCGAGTGCAAATATGGAGTGCCGGGCCGATATGCCTGGTAATGCGGCGACGGTCAGGTTTCAAACTTTTTTAGTACATGCTTATCGGGTTCACGCCAGGGCCGATATGGGTTCACGTTAGCGGGCTGTTATGGGTTTGGAATCACGAGTAGTATCATCCTAGGTAACTTAAGCATTTTGTTGCTATTTTTAGTAGAATGTTGTATATTGTATTCTATACAAAATATGCATGTGCAATACAGACAAGTATCAGGACTCGACATTGTGAGGCATATCATTCCAAAACTTGTCAACGGATCCGCATCACACCCCACGTGACCCATATAATCCCTAGGGAGAAAAAGCCATATCACCACATTCGATACACTTAGTCACCACGTGTATTTCATGTCCACTTATGTCTGCCGCTCAACCTTCTGCGTGCTTCCTAGTGCTGTCAGTCCAGTTCAGCGAATGGAATTTCCAACCATTGTCAACTGGACGGGCCCATTTCCAATTTTATGGATGTACGCTGATTTTTATCATTTTATTCAATTTTCAATAGAATATTGTGTTAGCAAAACGCGGAGTCCCTGATCAGACGCCGTATTATGCGGCTACTGATCTGGATCTGCACTCTTTGCCCATGAACAGGTCCATTCACCATTTTAGGGATGTAGGTCGATTTATATCATTCATTCAAATCTTAACAGAATATTGTTTGAGCAAAACTTGGAGTCTTTGAGCAGATACCGCGTAATGCGACGTCTGATCTTGATCAGCACTATTTGCCTATTTCAAATGTACTGACCTACAGAAATAACCCGTCATATATTTCAATGGTAGTTATGATTTTTTCTTTCTATACGCCCAAATACTGATCGGATTCTGATGAAATAATGAGCATGTATGGTAAAACTAATGTGCTCAAGAAATCACGTTTTAACTTTATCATGCACATGCCTAATTCTGCGTAATGGGGACGTCAACGGCAAACTTTGAACGGCTATTTCTCGGTAAATGATGGGAACAATTTTTAATTTTCAACTGCAACGGAAACAGTAGACACCAGGAAGCTGAACATTTAAGAAATGGTGAGAAACAGTTAGATATTGACGGAGAAAATCGATTTTTCCATATCAAAGTTACGTTTTAAAATTTACGCCATCCTCAGTTCTCCACTGAGGAAAACTTTTTGAAACTTTAGGGCGGTAATTTGCTTGGCAATCTCCAAACAATACTTCCGACTTGGTTTACTTTATCTAAACACTCAAGCCTCTTGTACAATATAAATTATCTGAAAAAGTATGAACGCCAGAGTGACGTCGAACTTTGGTGACTGGAATTCTTAATTACATTTCCTTTGTTTTAATTGAGATGTTTGTCATGGCCTATGGCCAAACTTTAAACATTAACCAAATTAATAACGACCCTGTGACCAATTAAAAACTGTCGGGCTTCTTTTGTAGTTGAGTATATATGATAAACAGGTTTCCATATCATACCCCGTACCAACCCTCGACATATAACTTTCAGGCTCAACGTCATATGTCAAATGATTCACTATCAGTCGGAAAAAGATGTGCCGTTTAATACCACCCTTACCGACTTTAGCACAATATCTCGTGATGTGCAAGGTCTACACTGATGTTGGTGGTATAAAATAGTTATACCATGTTTGTCCACCTTTACGTAAGATAATCAACTCGCTAAAGCTCGTGGATTATTTCCACGTACAGCCGGACAACCCATGGTATAACAATTATATGTCAAATGATAAGTAAGGTCGGCGTCACTATCATCCGGAAAAAAGATATGCTGTTGTATATGGCAATTTTCATATACCCTTAATCAACCAGAGACGCCCACTATCAGCCTCTAAATGGCACCAGTTGAACTACTGTTCTGCCAACCAAGAGTGACAGTGATGTCATGTTTTGTTTTACTGTTTTATAATGGACTTATAATCGATAGATCACTTGTGTATTAATCCTATCCTCAGGATAGGATTAATACACAAGTGATCTATCAATTCGCGTTAGCGCAAGTTAGTGTACAAGTTAGTGTTGTACTTAGCAATTGTAAACAAAACATTATGTCACTGTCACTCTTGGTTGGCACGACAGTACGTGAACTTACATGCGCATTGAACCATCAACAGAACAATCAACACTGCCGGCCAACAATCACGTTTCAACATTGTCATCTTTGTCTCCGCTCGCCTTGTATTGCAGTTAACCCATACTCCAAGTCTTTTATACCGAAGTGTAGCCTTACCTTGAGATAGCGGACAGCATAAGCTACGTAGTAGTTATACCATGGGTTGTCCGCCTGTACGTGGAGATAATCCACGAGCTTTAGCGAGTGGATTATCTTACGTACAGGTGGACAAACATGGTATAACTATTTAATACCACCTACATCAGTGTAGACCTTGCAAATCACAAGATATTTCGTGCTAAAGTTGGTAAGGGTGGTATAAGTGTACTTACATGCGTATTGCACCATCAACAGAACAATCAACACTGCCGGCCAACAATCACGTTTCAGCATTGTCATCTTTGTTTCCGCTCGTCTTGTGTTGCAGTTAACCCATACTGCAAGTCTTTTATACCGAAGTGTAGCCTTACCTTGAGATAGCGGACAGCAAAAGCTACGTCGCGAGACACACCTGCCTCCGGGGTTACCAACCAAGTAAGCTCAAGCCAAACTGCTCAGCTACAGAGACTATCAAGAATATTGAAATTACATGTATGCGTGTAGCAATAATAAGAGCGATAATACTTCAAGAATGCGAACAAAGGCGCTGATCAGACTGAGCAGAAGAGCAGCCTGATCAGCGCATTTGTAATGCAAATACAACAAAATCAGGTTTTCTCGTGCTCCAAATGATGATCGTCAGTTAGTCTCGATACACCGTCAATCAAAGTAATCAATGTTTGTTCTTCCTTTCTGTAAACAGGGAAGACTCTGAAATTTAGCCTGTACAGCTACCAAGGCTGATGGCTTCCATATCGTATAGTTGGTTTTCTCATGCAGCAGCGTATTTACAGTATACAACACAAAGACACGACCATCTTATCAGATTGCGGGAAATGGCGTATTAACCCCATCGATGATATAGAAATATAGAAAGGTACAATATTGCTTCAATAAAAAAATCAGTTCATAACCAAATGAACACAATAATGAGACGGTGTAACAGTAAACTAGAACTAACACGTGCATTGCAAAGAGTTTATCTTTGACACGTTTTGTCAGGTCATGATCAAGAGCCGATTTGAACTGCACCATTTATTGAAAGAAAAAAATACCCTTACTACTGTACAAGGTGAGCCCATCGTATGTTTTGGTACTAGATTTAAATCATCAATAAGACCTTACAGTTATTGAAAGTGGTATTAATTTTGGGATAAACATTACGCCACTGTCATAAACGACTTGAGGAATAGTAGCAATTAGGTAATTTTTAACCTGTGTTTATACTTAACCTGTTTAAAATTAGACTGTCCTCTACATGGGTAACTGCAAACAGTGAAGACCTTCTTCACCATTTTTTTTACAGAGTTTTCATTTACAATTTGAATATAAATTAAGGTTACCACCAGATTTAAATTAATATTGAACTAGTCAAGTTGATAAGGATGGGAAATGCCATACGGGTTGAATATATTAATATAAAGGACAGGAACATATTGGTTAACCCGCTTGTTATTATCTGGATCGGTGAAATACGGTAACAAATTAATACAATATGTTGCATAACGGTCTCTAAAGCTATATGCCGCCAATACATTATGGAAATGTATTTTGTTTCAAGCAAACGCACATGTTGTTGTGGCGGCCACTAAGAATAATGACCCTTATAATAATATTCTGCTAGAGAGATCTTGAAAGATGGCGCTGTCTGATCAGGTTATATCATAAACAGTGTATGCTTAGTTTTATCTTTTAAACATTTTAACCCTTAAAGCGCCAATCACGACTGCAACAGACGACAAATTTTGCAACTTTTTTCCTAATTTTCAGAAAAAATTAGGTATGATATTACATGAGAATTGTCTGCCAGCAGATGCTTCTTATGAAATATCATGCCTTATTTGTTATTTTTGAAAAAGAAGCAAAATTTGAAATTGTCGTCTGCTGCAAATTATAGGTGGCGCTTTAAGGGTTAAAACTCTGGAGAGTGAACGATAAATTTATAGCATTTTTACATTTGTATTTAATATTTCGCATATGGGCCTTCCAGACAACATTGGCAGTATCACATGTGCGTATACGTGCATGTGCCATTGGGGCTAGAAATCGTAACTCTGATCTGAGCAATCATCTTCTTCCATACGTTTTGTGTATTCGTGTAGCAAAGGCTTTAGCGAAAATGCTTGCAGTTTTAGTACTCAAATTTCGTGTGCTGGCTCAATAATAATGTTGGCCAATTATGCTACTAGCATGCTACACGCATGCATTTATCTTGTTCCGTATATTTACTAGGAGGGAAGAGGCATGTGTATTAGACGTATATATTAATCATGCAATTTCTCAAGGATTGATAAGCCCCAGGCAAGCGCAAACCACAACGGACGATGACTGGTCACAAACAATTGGGGAATTAAGTATAAAACAATGTTTAACTAAAATAATATAATTTAAAAAAAAAAACATTGAAAAACAATAAAATGGAAAGTCATTTCAATTGCATCTTCTGTCTTCTTGTTGGTCTTGATTAACTGTTTGTAAGGCACCCAAAGAAAAAAAATGTTGTTGGTTGGCTGGATTCTCGTCTAAAAGAAATATTTAAACTTCTGAAAATCCTTAAATCACAATAACTTTGGGTTAAAAAACTCTATAAAACCCCACAAGTCCCAAGAATGATGTTACCTGTTTCTTGGTAATGGGCCGACAAGCCCCTTCAATGGCATACACCTTTTCTGGGCTAAGTTTTATTATGGTCCCACCCATCATATGACCTAGACATTCCAAATCATGGAATCCAATAAAACATTTGATAAGTTTTATTGTCATATTAGCATCCCTAAGACGCATTAGTAGTTGTTTTAAGACCTGTACCTTTGCTTTATCTCAGGGTGAGGTTGGGCCGTTAAACTGGTTTAAGCCCTCCAGTAAAATATTTTACTGACCATTCGAAGACGGTACTTCTTTTGTGGATCTTTTATGTTTTTGTTCTGTCTTGTGTTTGCTATGTCTTTGTACTCGTCTGTTTATATGTGCTTTGTGGTCACCTGCTTGGAAAGGGCTGACCTCTTGGATCTAGTTTGTCGTGTCTAACTGTAAGTTTATCACTTTCCCATTGATATCCTGGGTAAGGTGGGTGTGGTTTTGTACTGTATCTGAACTGTGATATGTATATGAACTTAGTACTATGTCGTACAAAGATGAGACTCAAATAAAGAATTTATCTATCAACTATAATGGTGATGAGAAGTGGGTGAAATAAAAATGAAGTGATTAAGGTTTGTTGGTTATATGGAATTCTGTCCTCGGTAGCGTAACTATGTCGAAAAATTCCAAGCCGTGGGCAATTGGGACTTTTCTACAATGCACTAAATACAAGTTCTTGAAATGCTTGTTCGCTGGAATCCATTATATACTTTGATTTGCCTCCAGCGGAATTGAAGTGGCTTCATGTATAAAAGAAATAACATAACCCATTGTATTGAAACCAAATGGACTTA